>OMKR01053111.1:2970-15731 GCA_900302355.1 Cyttopsis rosea
CCCCCACCCCCCGGCGCCAACTCCAACCCTTCCACCGCACTCGGAGGCCAAGAACTAGCGCTGAACTAGCTTAACAGGTTAAACCGTATTATGTATGAATGATGTTGTCATCATTCTAAAACTTTACAGCCACTGTCCATCGGTGGCAGCTTTGAGGGAGGTTGTTGCTCCATCTGGTCAAGACCCACCAAGACTCTTCAGCCATCAAGCCCTCGACCTCAGAAGAATCTTCCAAGCAGTTCTCTTCTTCCCTAATCCAGTCGTTCACACACAACACTTTCCCCAGTTAGTGTTAAATCTAAAAAGTATATCCACAAAAAAACCTCACCCAACTCAGAGAAACACAGTTACATGTCCTAATAGGATTGTAGCTGAACCTAATATCTCAGGCAAATTATTTGAAAATATTAACTACCTATTCTAAAAAAAAATTGTGGTTGAATACCTCAGAATGTTTTAATACTCTACTCTTAGTACTGGTGAAATACAGTACAACGACATTCACGACACTCAGCCCCAATGGTTACCATGACACACATCCAATATGCTAGAAGGTTAGTTACCTGGTTAGGGTGCAGAGGGCGGAGGTGATGATTCCGGCCAGGCTTAGTGAGCCCGGCTCGCCGCTCTCGTGGAGGAAGACGGCGATGCAGCGCTCAATCTCCTGCAACTGCTCCTCGCAGGCCAGTGCTGTGGTGCCCTCCGACTTGAGGCGCTCCGCCTGCCGCACCACGCACCCGTTGGTCTCTGCGGCCTGGTGCTGCAGCGCCAGATCCACACCAGACAGGAACTGGCAAGTGGTCGCTGGGGGCTGCGGCGCAAACAACGCCTCGTACCTGGATGAGGGGAAGAAGAGAGTCAAGAATGAGGCAGTGCCCTTTTCAACGGGGGCTTTTCGGGTGTGCTTGCGCCTCATGACTGTACTGCAATTTGAATACCACTCATACTAGCTTAGAATACATACACACCCACAGAAATCTCAATCCAAACAACACACCACCAGACCAGGGTCTGCGGGGCAGCAATTTCTACTGCATCCACAAACAGCATACATTAAGCACAGGGGTTTCCAGGGTGGGCGGTGCGCTGGTGGGATGGTGTGGTCTAGTAACACCCTAGCAACCATCTATTATACCCTAGCAGCCATCTAGTGCTAACACCCTGGCCAACCACCTAGTACACCCTGGCAACCACCTAGTACATTTTAATTTGGCTTGGATGCAATTTATGTCTCAAAAGGTTTTGCCCTGTGATTTCTTACTTTGGTATAGTATTTGTTTACCTACTGGTTCCATGTTACTTTAATAACTTGGTTCTTATGTAGTATATTTCTAATGCATGCTTATCAAGGTGCTGCTAAGACTTACATTTAACTTAGAAGCCTACTGTATTATACCTGGATAACCTACATTCCAAACACAACACTGCTTTTACCATTTATACTCTTAAAAATGTATAGATTTATTCAATTAACAAAATCATACTAATTATACTTTTCAGCTATTGATGCTACACAATTTTCAGACATTAATTTGCTTGCTAGATACTTACTATTGAACTTATAATGATCTTACCATTTCTACTTATGCTATTACAACTGCTACTTCTGCTTTTACCACTTCCACTACTACTGCTGCAATTAGTCTTTAGCTGCCAATACTTCTGCTACTACTACTTCTGCTTTTACTATTTCTTAACACATTATCTTTCTGATAATTCAACTAATTCAACATTTTCAACCTAAAGCAAGCACACAGATTTTCTTCAGGAAATTTTACCATTTCTAATTATGTCCTTCTCCTTTCCTCTCCTATACTGCTATAACTATCACAGAAAGAGCCCACGTGCCGTATTGCTGTTCCAATTTTCGTCAACTTAATTATATATTTTCAAGTACATGTTGTTAGTTTCTATGTTTATTTGTCTCACACGTGGTGATTCTACCCCTCTTGGAGAAGCAATGATGATTAGTTGTTTATTAATCAAAATATGGTCAGATCATGCTCCAAAGAGAGATTGATGCTGGTCATGCTGTGCTGTTTTCATCCCACAGGTCATCCAAAGCGGTTCTTGATTAATAAAGAGTGGCTTCGCAGGTTTAGTCTTGGATGCAATGGCATACAAATACCCTGTGTTGTTTGTCAAGCCTGCAGATAGCACAGGTAAAAATATATATATAAATAAAACAAATAAAAAGAGGGGGCAAACGAGTTAATCTTAAAAGGCAAAAAAGTATTATACCAACTAAATCAAATGAACAAAGTGTCAGAAAATCAAATCTTTTGAGTAACAGGCAAAATGATTGTTAATCTAGTTGAAGTACTCAATGTACATATACTATTCCTTTTCTCGAGGTGATCAAGTTTTCCAGGAAATGTAATGTCTGCTTTAAAAACACCACTTTTTGGAAACACGACCAGACGCATCTTAATGGCAGATATTATGCAGCTCATTAATTACAAATTGTTAGTATGCATCACATGACTAGTATGAAGTATAAATATTTCATGCTAAATGTATATGAATGGTTTTGAGTTGATAAAGGACGAAAAATAAAGTAATTGAAGTCAGACATATATAAGAACGAAGAAATGATTTACAATGTCAGTAGTCAAAAGTTTGGACACCTACTCATTTCAGGTTTTTTTATTTTCACTATTTTCTACATTGTAGAATAATAAAATAATCAAGAAGTAACACATATGGGAATTATGCAGTAACCAAAAAAAATTGAAATATTTTAGATTCTTCAAAGTAGCCACCCTTTGGCTCGATGACAGCTTTGCACAGTCGTGGCATTTTCTCAACCAGCTTCATGAGGTAGTGACCTGGAATGCTTTTCAATTAACGGGTGTGCTTTGTTATAGAAAATAGTAAAAATAAAGAAAAACCTTTGAATGAGTGGTACTATATATGTATGTACAGTTTGCAACAGAGTGTCTTACCAGGGATGAATAATTACATGCAGTATGCAGCAAATTTTGCAATGTGCAGTGATATTGACATGCAAAGTCATTACAATGGGATACACTTGAGACTGTTGGGGAACTCACTTGACGACATTTTCTTCAGGAAATGCACCTAGTTTCATACTGCTAGGTGTGGCCTTTTGTATTGTGTTAAATAAAAAAAAGTTAAAAACCTGTAATTGTGACCGACCACGTTCTAACCTGGCACATTTCGCAGGAGCGTACTTTTGGGGAGACGGGAAAAACCTTGGAAATCCCTTTCTAGGTCAAAAATGACAGCAGATTTATGTTCCTCAAGTTGTTTTCTGTCTCTCAACTTATTTTCAAAACTGAGTTTGCTTTCTAAATATTAAAATGTCGAGGCTACTTGCTCTCCACCAGCATTTTAAAGGTAAAAAAGTCACTCACCCATTGTTGCACTCAAACTACAGCGCGAACGGCGATCTTACAGTTCCTTTGGTGCCAACATGCAGATCATGACAATCCTTCCATATTCTGTGTGACGTCAAGTCAGAATGTGAAACCGTTTTGATAAAATAAGGTTATAAAGTGTATCTACTCGTAAACTACAACATCGGCTCTTCTTCGTGTAATAAAAAATGTCGCGCTCACGTCGAGAGGAGACGAAGGAGCGCTGACGTCACTTCCTTAAACAATCGCTAAAGAAATGACAACAAATAAATGCATGAAGCAAGAAATTTCACTTGAAAACATAATCTCCGTGTTGTTATGGATTACGAGAAGAGGGTGGCAGAAGCTCTCAATCATATTACGGAACTGCACTGGCAGCGCAGCAGGGTCCTCCCAGAAAAAAAATCTCCAGAATGCAAACGGCGGGGTCCTCCCAGCCATTTGCATTTTGGGATAGGTGGCTGAATAGACCTGATGGTTGATCATGTGACCCATCTGAAATGGGCCACTTTTTTAAAACCAACATTGTTATAAAACAATAAAAGCAGGAAATGGGAATGTTTAGAAGTTACAGAATGATAGCGGGGTCATGCTAGTATAGTGAGCATGAACTTAGAATTAGAGAGATTCTTTAGAATTTAAAGAATAAAAAAATTAAAGTATTAACTTGAATTATGCATTTTCCAATATTTTAATTAATTAATTATTCAAAGATTATTTCTGGGAAAACACATTCAACATTATCTCATTGAACCATTTAAAGCACTAATTGTGTTTCTAAATGTGTGTTTCTAAATTCTGGAAATGCTTGCTAAAACCTTAAGGGCTGATTTCTCAGAACTTCTGTTTTCAAAAGCTTAATCTTTAATAAGCCATAGCTTCCAAAATATTTGCTTGATTCCCGCAAATGACACCTTGTTTTGAAGCTCCGATTCTACACTTTCCAAAAATTCATCGACATATTGACATAAATTCCACAGGATGCAAATAAAGAGACTTGCCGTAATACAGAGTGTCCATTGCCCCTTTTAGAGTGTCTCTAAATTGTCTGTGTAACATTCAGTCTTCCGCAAAGACTGAAAACTGAACTGTGGGGGTTCATAGTTCTAAACAGAAACATATAAAACAAAATGAAATCTCGTGTCCAGAAAACTAATTTGGAAAAATTGAAAACTAAAGAAACGTCAATCTGGTGGAACATAAAAAGCACAAGGGAGGAATTAAACAAACCAACAAATAAATAAAAGATTATGATACTGACTGCCTGTAGGTGTGCTGGCACTGCTCCGCAGTCATGTCCGGCAGCAGGCCTTCCATCCAGGCCTTCCACTGGTGGGCCCTGTGGCGTAGCACGGTGGCCCGCGGGTACAACAAGGCCACCGTGGCGTAGCTGTGCAGCTGCTCCAGACAGCCCCTCAAGGCGGCGCGGCGCTGCTGCAGCATGGCACCCATCTCGGCCTCTAGACCCTCGCACTGGCTGATCAGGTGGGCCTGGCCCGCATTCTGTAGAAAGGCCGTGGCCGGGACGTAGCTGGGAGGACCTGAGTGAGGCAGGCACAGGCTTAGTATTCATGTATTTCAGAGCTGGATGACAGGAATGCTGTCTAATATTCAATATAACATTCATATTTTCATTGTAAGTGCAAAATAGAAGAATAGAAGCAACTGTGCTAGCCTAGGGTCTAAGAAAACATTGACGCGCTTAAGAACTCCAATTAATTATTTTCCATTACTGTAGGTTTAGGGTTATTGTTGAAAGTTTGTCATTAGAATTGGAGCACTGTAATATGGTATTTAATAGTCACATAATGTAATCACCTCATCTTAACCCTGATGAAAAAAACCAGTCTTTTGCTGTATTAGTTAAAATGTATTTATCAGAATGCCATTTGAGTAAGAGTAGATTGGGTTACACTTGGTTCGAACATGAATCTCGTGCCACATACATATCAAATCACAAAACCGTTGCGATAATATGCAGCTTTAGCGCCAACTGCCCACCCTGTTGTGAAATTAATAAAATATCTGCAATTATGTTTCCTTGGTGATCCATTAATAGGGCCGTGTATTGTTTAAAAAGTTATGATACCAATACCAGGCTCACCAAGCCCATGATACAGATTCAAATAGAGTACCTTTTTTTCTACTTCTACTACTACTACTTCTACCCATCATGTGAATGGAAGCATTCAGTTGCGTAAAATGCCACCACTCCTCCTCATCGAAATAATTTTTACCCCAATACATTTTGAAAGTGATTATTATTGAAATATTTATTAAATAACTGTACAAAACTGTACAATGTAGTTTTGGGCAGTATAATTTTAAACAAATAGCTAGTACAGGAGGAATGATTACAGTGAGGAAAACGTCTTTCACTGTTCAGAAAGGATCGAATGCAAAAAAAAAAAAAAAAAAAAAAAAAAAAGATTGACTGTTGAATTGAATTGACTATTGACTATTGTTTGACTGGAGCAGTTTCGATACTACTTGGTATTGGTTTATTTTGGTCAATACCTTAAAGGTATTGAATACCAATACACAAATCCTATCAATTAATGGAGTGTACATCCACCCACCCACCAACCAACTGGATGGGGTCTCACCGAGGTCTATGGGGCTGCTTATGTCCTGCAGGAGACTGGCCAGCTGGCTGGCCTCCAGACTGGAGAAGGCTGCCTGGTACTGTGAGATCCACTGGTCCAAGTCAGCCAGCTTGCTCTGGATGGCTTCCTGCATCGTCCGCTGCCGAGACTGAAGCTGGGTATGCTCCGAATACCTGCAACAGCAAGAGAGCCAACTGAGATTTCGATATGCGAAAAGAGACTTTCTCTACTGTATTTCTTATCATGTATTTCAAATGCATCTCTCAAATTTCTTGAAATACATCTGTATTTCTAATGCATTTTGCGTAACAGATCTAACGCATTTCTGGTAATGCATGACAATGTAATATAATGTATTTCTTATAATGCATCTATCGTAGATACCTCAGATACTAGGAGGGGTAAATGCAGAGAACTAATTTCCCCCAGAGGGATTAATAAAGTATACAAAAAAAAAATCATAGTTGTATACTAATTATGATCACAATTCTCCAAATTCAACATTCAATTTCGATTCTTGGGGTCACGATTCAATTCAAAATTGATTCTCGATTCAAAAAGATTCCCGATTCAAAATTGATTCTCAATTCAGTACATAGCGGTGCTAATGTCAGGATCTACTCTAGTCCACTGTGCGCTAAGCGGTGTGGCCAATTATGGCATGAAAGCAGAGTAAAGTGTGTATAAGATTATGTAGTTTTTATATTTGAAAGTAATATCAACTGATTTCAATAATGTTAACACATATTGCAGATGCAACAGTTGAGTGTGTCTGTTTTTGATATCAACAATGTGTTTTTTTATATCAAATAGTAGATTAGTTCAAAAAAGTGAATAAATGCACAAATGGCATTTAGAAGCCATAGCATTGTCTGCTGCAGTATTCCCAGAAACCACGGGTGACAGAGAGAAAGTTCCGTGTTAAGCAGGTAAACAAAGAAGAGAACGCTAAACAAACATGGCTGCACGCGTCAGAGCTTTTATGCCGTTTGCGCCGAGGAGGAATTGCTGTTCATGGTGGTTAAACCGACAAAAGCGCCGAAAAGGAGCTGGTCCGTCCACCCGTTCCAAGCAGAGACAGAAGAGGGGGTTTGAACTGATGTCCTGCTCAGCATTTTATTACAGAGGAACTTACTGAACTATGGAACAGAGTCACGGTGTGTTATTACTCTCCCTCATTGCAAGATTCTCTAAAAAGAAACTGCATATAAATAACAATAAAAATGTTCCCTTTTATTTGTAAACTGAATTTAACAACGACCCTGCAAAATCCAGAATCCTATAATCCTGCAACTCTGTCGGAGCAGGGTAACGGACAAACCTTTGCTCCAGGGTGAATATGAGGTGGTCAGAGTGGTTGTCCGCTCCCTCCAAGAATGCCATCTCCTCCAGCAGCTTTGCCTGCAGCTTCTCCCCCTGGCACAGCAGCTCCTGCAAGGCCAGATACTCCTCCACTACCTTCTCCACCTGTGGCAGAACTCCCAGCATCTCCTCACGGTTCTTGAACCAGTTCACCTGCGCATGGGTTGCAGAAAAACATGATGCTTGTCAAATGTGCATCTTTTCAGTACAGTACTGAATTAAATGTACTTTGCTACCACTGCAACAGGCTATTCACGATGGTCTTTCTATCTGCTTTTTTCCACTTAGATAACACCTTTTTTTTAACACTCACGATTCCCGCCCCCATCTGTACTCATTAACCATGGCAGCCTAACCTTGATCTCAGCCACGCGAGAGGAAAACAGGGAGCGCGTTATGTCCCTCTCCATCTCCCGTTTGCTCTGCTTGTTCTCAGCTTGCTGGCCCCCGCCGCCGTACACGGCTCCGGCGAAGCCCACCTCCCCGCCAGCAGTCCAGTCCACCAGTGGATCATACACGAAGGCCTCCAGAAGAGTGAGCAGAGTCTCCCGTCCGCGTCGCATCATCTGCACCACCTGCAATCAGACAACATGAGTTGGTGGGCGCAAAAAAAGAAGAAAAAGCCTACTGCTGTTGTTGGAATAGCACATCAGAAAATAATATGTTCTAAAAGCATGCTCTCTGCATCAACACTTTGCTTATTTGCAAAAAAAGTGCCAGCAGTAATAAAACCCAGCCAAACATGAATGGGACTGAATGAATGAATGAATAAGTCATAATCAGTATAAATACATAAATACACAGCTAACAACTTCTATGCTGACAAGTGCTTTTGAATACATTTATATGAAACAAGACATAGCTAAGAGGTAGTGCCATCGTGTAATACAGCCAGGGAAACCACATGCATGGAAAGAGATATTGTGTACACTAAGAGAATTGTGGGTAAATGAGGGTTTTTGCAATATTTACCCATCTGTGACCATGTGGTGTTTTTAAGCATCTCATTTAAGCATGTCTAACGCGGTGCAAAACAAAAACTTAGATGCCTTTTTATTAAGATTTAGGTGGGTCTTTACATTATTCACATTTATGTTCAGTCATAGGATAATAAATATGCCGATACTTATATCCAAGCATGTGTAAATTTGCTTGTAATGACCTTATACACACATTTGTTTTGCTCCCATTTTATAAGTGAGTTAGTTTATATTATTTAGTACGCCATTTTCATGTTTGGCATGTCCAAAACCATAGTGGGTGGGGGGCATTTTCGTTCACGAAAAGGCATCATAAGTAGAATATTAAAATAAATATTTTGGAATAAATCAAATAAATGCTTATTTTTACAGTGCTAAACAAAGTAGGCCATGTTAAAATGAAATAAAACAGACTGGCATTGCCTTTCTTAACATTCTCAGATAATTAAAATGGTCTGTCCGCACAGGGAGCAGGCGGCGAGAGCGAACGGCGGACCATGGGCAGTGCTGCACCCGCGCAGCAACCACTGCTGCCTACGGTAAACTAAAATATCACATGTACATAAGTATTCAGTCCCTTTGCTATGACACTCAAAATTGAGCTCAGGTGCTGTTGCCACTGATCATCCATGAGATGTTTCTACAACTTGATTGGAGTACAGAAGATTTTCTGCAGCATTGAAGGTCCCAACAAGCACAGTGGTCTCCATCATTCGTAAATGGAAGAATTTTGGAACCACCAGGACTCTTCCTAGATCTGGCCGCCGAGCCAAACTGAGCAATCGGGGGAGAAGGGCCTTGGTCAGGGAGGTGACCAAGAATCCGATGGTCACTCTGACAGCGCTCCAGGGTTCCTCTGTGGAGATGGGAGAAGCTTCCAGAAGGACAACCATCTCTGTAGCACTCCACCAATCAGGTGTCGTTGACTGTCAATCGCCGATATGAAATAACCGGCCCAACCCTAATGCAAACACTGCACACCGTGCTGGCAAACGTATCCCACAGTGCATTGTGAAATCAAAACATCGGTAAAATATTCTATGCAGTCATTGTCAGCGCGCAATGTGCTCAATGTCTGTTGATATTGATGTATGTGCTGATGAATTTCAGAGAAGCCATCGTTCTTTTTGAAAAGTACACTGGATACATACATAGATATACTGCATAGTATACTATTTCAGAAAAATAGTGTGGTCACCAGTGGATACAAACAGACCTGCTCACAGGACAGTCTGAAGATGCCCTCCACTCCGGTGACTCCGAGGGCAGTCTCAATATTGTGCGTCATACGGAATGGCACCTTCTCGGGGACCCGCAAGCTTTTTCCTGTGGACGGGTGGACACGGACACACACGCTTAATTGCTTAATTAATGGATGGAGATTCGACTAGTCCCTCAGTCACAAAGAGGCAGTTAATGTTTTTATTTCACCACGAGTGGATGTGGCAACTTGGATAATCATATACAATTTTAGCCAAATAAAGTTTCACAATATACATTTTGAAACATTTGGCGTTAAAATCATGATGCACATGCTGCAGGGAGTGCAGTAGAAAATCATCAAAGAGGAGATGTCCTTTAAGAATTAAGTAAGTAAATGGGAAAATAAATAGTTTACCTTTTTCAAAGCAGACGTTGTAGTCTATGTGTACCACCTCTCCAGTGTTCATGTCAATCAGCACGTTGTCAAGATGACGGTCGCCAAGGCCGATAATGTATCCAACCATTGACATGACAGCTGTGGATCTTGCGTAGCACTACAGGGTTCAATAGCACGGATAGCAGTCAAAACACTCTGTTGATGTTCTAAATGCAACTTGAAAACTTATCAGAGCACCAGAGAAGGTTCTGTAAAAACTGCGTGGCAGCATGTGGACGCAGTGAGAAACATATACAGTCTAATGTAATGTCAATTGCCATGTACACTGAACAAAAATATAAATGCAAAAACACTTTTGTTTTTGCTCCAAATTTGCATGAGTTTAAGTAAATAAAGTCTTTCAAATTTGTCCCCAAAAAAACCCCATATATTTTGTAAAATTTGATTATTTGATAATCCATCTACTGGACAGGTGTGGCATGTCAAGACACTGATTAAACTGCATGATCAGTGGACAGGTGTTCCTTATGAAGGGGGCAATAAAAGACCACTCTAAAATGTGCAGTTTTATATAGAAAAACATAATTCTATTAGGCACTGAACTATGGATTTCACATGACTAGGGCTAGAGATATGCAATTGGGGGGGGCAGAAAACCATAGAGTTGATTGTGGCCTGTGGAATGTTGGTCCAATCCTCTTCAATGGCTGTGCAAAGTTGCTGGATATTGGCAGGAATTGGAACACGCAGTCGTACACGACAGCAACAGCATACACAACACCGATCCAGAGCATCCCAGACATGCTCAATGGGTGACATGTCTGGTGAGTATGCAGGCCATGAAAGAACTGGGCTGGTTTCAGCTTCCAGGAACTGTGTACAGATCCTTGCAACATGGGGCTGTGCATTATCATGCTGCAACATGGGGTGATGGCGGTGGATGAATGGCACGACAATGGGCCTCAGAATTTCGTCACGGCATCTCTGTGCATTCAAATTGCCATCAATAAAATTCACCTGTGTTCTTTGTCCGTAGCTTATGCCTGCCCATATCATAACCCCACCGCCACCATGGGGCATTGACATCAGCAAACCGCTCACCCACACAATGCCATACATGCCATCTGCCCGGTACAGTGAGAACCGGGATTCATCTGTGAAGAGAACACTTCTCCAAAGTGCCAGACGCCATCGAAGGTGAGCATATGCCCACTCAAGTCGGTTTCGACGATGAACTGCAGTCAGGTCAAGACCCTGATGAGGACGACGAGCACGCAGATGAGCTTCCCTGAGACGGTTTCTGACAGTTTGTGCAGAAATTCTTCGGTTTTGCAAACCGACTGTTGCATCAGCTGTCCGGGTGGCTGGTCTCAGACGATCTTGCAGGTGAACAAGCCGGATGTGGAGGTCCTGGGCTGGCGTGGTTACACGTGGTCTGCGGTTGTGAGGCCGGTTGGATGTACTGCCAAATTCTCGGAAACGACATTGGAGCCGGCTTATGGTAGTGAAATGAACATTCAATTCACGGGCAACAGCCCTGGTGGACATTCTTGCAGTCGGCATGCCAACTGCAGGCTCCCTCAAAACTTGCGACATCTGTGGCATTGTGTTGTGTGATAAAACTGCACATTTTAGAGTGGCCTTGATCATGCAGTTTAATCAGCGTCTTGACATGCCACCTGTCCAGTAGATGGATTATCAAATAATCAAATAAAACAAAATTTATAAAATAAATGGGGTTTTTTTTGGCCAAATTTGAAAGACATAAGCTCTTTGTGAGCCTAGAAAAAAATCCTGGATTCTCTACTTCAACTCATGCAAAATTGGAGCAAAAACAAAAGTGTTTATATTTTATATACAGTGTGTGTGTGTGTGTGTATATATATATATATATATATATATATATATATCACATTTTAATAACTTATTTAGTTATTTTCAAAAAGCAGTTAAGTGTAAGTTATTGGAAGCAGTGAAGATTTAAGTCAGGGCTATTCAATTATGAATTCAAATGCGCAAGATTTAAAAATCAAAAATGCAGATGGCCCAGAAATCTTCTGCAGCCTATTCAAACAAACTTTTAGTTTTTTACTTTTTTTTTTTTTAATGCAAAGGAATATAGTAAGAAATAACTGTCTATTGGTATGTTATTTTCTTGTGTCTGACATAAGGGCACTAAAAGTAGAGTAGGCCTACCCTTGCTTACTTTAAATCTTAAATCTCTGCCTCCTGACTAACTTCTCAGTGGATCCAGTGGACAATGTAGACGAGCCATCGCTGACTTCATGCAATGTGAGAGCTCTCTGTGTCACTGAGTCTATACGGCATTCAAGTGTATCTCCCTCCCTCATTACTAAATAAAAAGCATTGCTCTCTTTCTCACCTCACCTTTTTTTTTAGGGGAAACTCATGTGTGTGTTCCTCTGTTTGACTCTTTTCTTCAGCTTTGTTAGGAAAGTGATCTATCTCATCAAGTGTACTCTGTGTAATGAGAGTATTTTTTATATATTATTTCACAAGAGTGACAAACGCAAGATGTCATTTGTATACTTATTGGTATTGTCATTCTCTCAGTCGCACTTTGGAAGGAATGAGAAAAATTGGATAAAAGGATAAAAGGACGAGGAGCATCCAGGACCAACAATGCCGTGGAGTCAATGCTGTGACTCTCCTGGATGAGTGCTCTCTGGTGGCAGGAGGTGGCCCTTTCCTGTCCTCCTGTCTGACGTCAACATAGCTGCTGAAACGTACAAACAATAGTTTGGTGAAAAGCTGCGGCGTCCGACGGTGAAGGAAAGCTCCATCTGCATTGGTTTTTATTTGGAAACACGTC
>OMKR01053115.1:0-14767 GCA_900302355.1 Cyttopsis rosea
AGTCCATTTGATCCATTGGTACTATGACACATCAGAAAAAAAGGAGAAAGCTCTCCAAAATGCAAGCCACTTTTCATCATGTTAAAAAAAACAATAAAAACATTAATTATTTTTTCATTATTATTATTATTATTATTATTATTATTATTATTATTATTATTATAAATACACAATCGACCTACCTTTCCTTCTTCGGGGTGTGGACCACTGCTTCATTTCTCCTTCTTCTGATACTCAAGCCTCATTTCCAAAGAGCACCTTCTTGTACACATTGAACATTTGTCGAGATTGGTTTTCTGAGCTTGGGCTTCTGTGTGTAATGTGTGTGGGCCCATCAGGAAACGGACCGCAAGATCCTGGCAGCGTTGATGGAGGTAGAGGACAAGGACAGATGGCTGGAGAATGCGAGAAAGGAAAGGGCCGTGGCTAACGCTGCCTGGATGAAGGTTGTGATCGAGGAGCAACTTCAGTTAGAGAGAGAGCGGGAGGCAGAGTTTGACATTCTGTACAGGTAGGAATTTGGCTTAAATGACAATTTAGTCCAGTGCAGCTGTTTTCACTCTCTATTCAGACCACAGTGTTTGATGCTTTCAGGGAGGAAGCGCAGCGCGTGTGGGAGAAACGCGAAGCAGAGTGGGCCAAGGAGAGGAGAGCCAGAGAGCGGCTGATGCAGGAGGTGAAAGGGCCTGGGATGACCAAGCATGTGGGACCTGAGAAGAGTGTTGGTGAAAACACGCAAATGAAGGCCAGATTGAATGACGAATGACTGCACTCCTCTCTGTTCTGCTAAAAAGGTTCTAGAAGGCAGACAGCAGCAGCTTGAGCTGAATATGCAGCAGAACCGCAAGGCTCAGGAAGAATCCCTGAAGAGAAGAGAGGAGCTGATCCAGAAGATGGAGCTGGAGAAGGAAAGCAGACACCAGGAGAAGCAGCGGCAGGAGAGCCTGAAGAAGGCTCGCATGCAGCAGATAAATGATCAGGTCGGGACGTGACCCTCCTCCCTCTCATTCTCTCAATGTTACCTTGCTGTTAAACAAGATTCTTTCATATGAAGTCATAGGTTTTAGGTCTTAGTTTTTCGCAAACCGCAGCTCACATCGTTTGGTCGCTCTGACGATGGGTATTTTATGGGAGTCCACAAAGTTATCAGTGAGGTTGAGGCCCATATAGAAAAATATGGTAACGTCAACAAGGAAACCCCCTTTTTTTTATTTATTTTTTTTACCTGTGCTTTCAGCATGCTTGGCATACAACACAGAGTATTTGTATTTGTATGCCATGCTATCTAGGACCAGTTAATCTGCAAGTGGAGTTCAAATTCTCAACCTGCAATGCCGCTCTTTATTCATTCTTTAATTATCAAGTACTGCTTGCAATAACTCTGTCCTGTGGACGACCTGTGGGATGACAAGAGCACAGCAATAAGGAACAACAAGGAAACCCTTTCAATATCTTGGACTTCTGCGTGTGCGCTGTAGGTGGAGCAGCGACGCAGAGAACACTGGGAGGATCAGCGCAGGAAGGAGCGAGAGGATGAGGAAGAGATGGAAGCGCTTCAGGTCCTGGAGGATGAGCTGAGGCAGGAGACACAGAGAATGGCCAAGCAGGGCTACCAGGAAAAGGTACAGTACGACATCACAGAAACCTCTACAGTGGATTCTGTTTGTAGTCCAGGAACGCTATTGTTAAAGTTTCATTACTTTAATCTGTAAAACTATATTGTGTTTTGTCACTTAATTAGCTTTCATCCCACGGTTGGTTCTCTCTCCTTTATAGATTCACAGCGGACCTCGATCAGCCTGGATATGAGGACTACACAGGACAAATCAATGAGCAGTCCATTTAATCAAATTCTCAAACTGTTTGTGCAGTGTGTAGAATTTAGCGGCATCTAGCGATGAGGTTGCAGATTGCAACCAACTGAATTCCCTTCCATGGAGGAGAATCTACGGTGGCCGTGAAACACGCGAAAAACGTGAAAGTCCCTCTCTCAAGCCAGTGTTTGGTTTGTCCGTTCTGGGCTACTATAGAAACATGGCGTCGTCCGTGGAAGGGGACCCACTCCTCATGTGTATATATAAACGGCTCAATCTAAGGTAACGTAAACACAATTCTTATTTTCATGGGATTATACACTAGTTAAAGCAGAAATAGACAACATTCCACCCGCCTCCTCCTAGCGTTTCCAAGTGGTATTCGTTTTTTGTGCCACTGTCGCAAAGACACCCAGATCGCTTTACGAGTGCTCCTTGGAAATGATCGACACCACTTTGGAAATAAGAGAGAAGAAGCATGTTCACTGAAGAGGTCAATTGAAATTGTAACAGTTTTAGTTCAATTTTATTTATTTTGGTTGCACTATCATAGACATAGACATATGTGACGCCGCATTGACTGCTTCGGCCCATTGCTGCGATATATCAACGTCACCACCATATTGGAGTGGGCAAGACTGAGTCATTTTTATATTGAATGGTTTATGATCTACGTGGAGTAGAAAAGTTTGGGAAAAAGCGACTTGAAATCGGTTGAGAAATGTAAACGTTATAGTGCTTTTTTATCCAGAAAAACTGCAGCTCCCCAGTTTACTTGTATTTGTTTACAGGCCAGTCTTGCCCGCTCCAATATGTACGATCCAAAGGCCAATGCAGCGTATGTGCGCACTGGTTGACGCACTTCCTGTGACACGCTGCCGTAAATCGATCATTTTCCCGGGGATTCGTACCTGATGGCAGTCCAAATTGCATAGTGAGATCGAAAGGTGTCATTATTCTATCTATTACTATGCAATCAACATTAACTTAAGTAAAAACAAAATTTGTCTATTGTCACTTTAAAACATACACTAATACATAGTTATGAATATTAGTCCATTTCTGACAAATCTATTCTGATAGATGCCACTAAATTCTATACACTGCACCTTTAAGAGCAGTCATTTTCTAAATATTCCAGAGTTGTGCCAAGTTTTAAGAAATTAAAGGACAAATGTTTGAAAAAACCGCAACAATATAGAATTATAAATTAAGTTTATTTAGAAAATAAGTTGTTTTTAGTTTTATTTACAATGCAGTGTGACAAATGCATAAAGTTCATCTCTATACTTAAGTACAGAGAAGGTCATTTCCTTGATCATATTAAAAGTCTGAACCATATGGCAAAAAAAACCTTGGGTTGCTAAATTCTATATCTTTAGTTCTATTCCATACGTTACATAAATACAAATCTAGCAGCAACAGAGCACAAAACACACAGGACATCATTAGTTCTAAGTATCTTGATACACCAACAACACAGACCACAATATTACAGTGCAGTGCCGAAAACCCCACACACAAACATAATATGGCCCCTGAACGAGTGTTGAGGGCACACATTGCAGACAGGGGCTAAATCACATGAATAGCTTTCCTTTTCAACAAATAGGGGAAGATCCACCTTGAATGTTGATGCTTGCTCCGTGCAATAAATGCAGGAAAGACTCTGCCACATGACTTATGGCTTTCTCAGCATCCACAACTATCTTTGGACTTGGATTAGGATATCCCAAACCTTGTGTGAATACTGTAGATTTAATTTAAATTTGGGCTGATTGAACAGTATTTGTTTAAAAAAATAAAATCAATAAACTCCTTTCTGTTTCCCAGATCCAGTCATTACACGATTCTTCAACAGTTTGCTGACTGTTGCACTGTTTTACATTTTACATAAAGAGTTAGACTGTTGGAAAACTGTATTGGTGAAGTTGATTACTCTTATTCAAGGATGATATTCAGGGTTTGTTCATTTTTGGCACATGATAATTATCATTCTTAATGACATTTGTTCATCAATTTAAAAAACAAATGCATGCATATACCACAAATACCATTAAAAAAAAATGTGCTTTAATGTTCCTGATGATGATGCCAGTTAGCTGTTGTTCTCTTTCGTGGTGATGGTAACAAGCTGCTTGGCCGCCTTGGCGATGTCGTACGCACACTGGATGACCTGCTGCGTCACCAGCTGCATGTCAGGTCCCGGGCCTCCTTCTTGGGGCGCCGCCTTCCTGCACTCACTCTGCAGCCGGTGGGCACTAGAAGTCAACAAGCGCAAGGGACCCCGCACAGTCTCCGATCGAGGCTTCTGCAGATTAAGGTTAAAAAATGTTTTAATTTAATTAATAAATTGAGTTAAAACGGCACTTATACCCTAATTAACCTCAACTACTTTTCTGTATCCAAGAGATAAGTGATTGCTCCTGTTGGTATCAGACATAATATTATTTGGTGTTTTGATTGATTTATGGCCACACTGAAGAAACAATATATATTTTTACCTTTGGAAAAAGGGCCGCCATTTCTGTTACAGCCACATGTATTCTTTCTGAGCAGGGTACAAAGCTGTACAAAGAGGAGAGGTGTTAATAATACATCACATATATTTGTATGATTGTGCTTCTACCAACAGTTACATTGTAAAACAAGCAAATTAATAATATAAAAACAATACTCGTACCACACCGTGCAATATTAAACTCAGATCTCCGTTTGCAGGCATATTAGATCATCCAAGCTACTGCACATAGCCAAAGATTATAACCAAGCTACATCATTGTGTTAAACAAAACCTAGGGGACACATCCTATCAAACAAACACAAAATTGTAATGTCTAAAACACATGCGCTGTGGCATACTCAACCAGATTAAGTTTGAAGTTGCAGTGTTAAAAAAAAATTTTTTTAAAGATAAAAGGAAAGTAAGAACAGATCAATCAATCATCAATTCTCTGAAGTTTCCAGGAAGGCGTCCAGCAGCAAAGCACAGCAAAACAACTTGCCAGTCAGTCGGTGAGAACGAAAGGAGATGAGAGGGTAGAGAGACAGGACAGAAAACACGGGAGGGGAGGGAGGGAAAGAAAAAAACTGTGCCTGGGAGGCAGGGACAGAGGCCAGAGTACCAGGATGAGGGGCCGGAGGCCTGGAGGCCGAGGGGCTGCAGGGGGGACGGGGCCTTCTCAGCCCAGGGCACCAGGGTGCTGAAGCAGCCCAGGCTGTGCCTGAGCCGACGCACGCCTTCACGCTCACATGGTCTGCACGATAGGGAACCACGACACAAAAAAGGACAACAGCGGAGCACAAATAGAATAAGGAAGCAGGGTGAAAAGAGAAAACAATAAAGGAGGAAATAAAGGGGAAGCTACAGAAATAAATAAGAGGGTCCAAATGAAATGAAGAGGCGGTGAAAATGGTCCTCCACTTCCTGAAAGAGCCATTCTGCACTTAAGACCCTGACCTGTCGTGCTTGTTGTCCTGAGCGGCTCTCAGCAGCTCCTGGATGTTCTTGGTGATCTGCTCCGTCTTGCGGATTACGTCCTCTGTGCTTGGGAGCGTGGGGTCCGCCTCCATGTCGTCCAGCTCTGGGATGGAACTGCCCTCCCCCAGCCAGCCGCTGCTCCTCAGCCTGGCTCTCCTGCACAAACTAGGGCAGGGAAAGGAAGTAGTAAGGCTGAGTCACTATTCCTGGTGTTTAATCCAGCCGGTTTTAATCCAACAGTTTTACTTTTTGTTTAGAGTGTGGTAGCGAGGTGTTTACTTTTAACAAAATGCTTTCTTGAGGATCAAGGTACACATTTAGATGACAGCTTTACCCCGATTCATCCATTTCAGCTTCATTAAATGTGTTGTCGTAGTCACTGTCTGGCACGCTGCTCTGCTTCTCCAACTTTGAAGCCTAGAAGAGACCAATTGGGAGAAGAATTTATAAAGAAAATGTCCGTATCAAATCTTTCATAAAACAGGATCACAAACCAAGATTTGATCCATTGGAATCAATTTCAAAGTAATGCATTGTCTAGCAATAAGCAAGCCTTCAGTGACACTGAATGGTTTATATATTGTTAATGCATATTTTCAGTTTGTAGTAATCTTCAACTTTGAAAATATACATTTAAAAGCCATGCAGACCATGACTGTGCAGCCGTTAAAAGCTATGAAGCAAGAATAAGTGAAGGAATTAGCAAGTGTTAGTAAGTACATTAGGTTATTTTGCGCAGAAAATACAGGGATCAAAGAGTTTACCATTCCCTAGACAATTATTACTGCAGATACATTATTTCAGATGAATCCAAATTGCTTTGGGCTGGTTTTATGACCGACTCAACCCTACAGGATGTTCTGTGGATGAAAAACGCCAAACTCCTGGAAGAAGAGGGTGGCTTGATGGATGAGTATGAAGAATAGCAGTTACACATAATTTTGGAAAAATAAGCAAACCTGCAGCTTGATTTAAAAATTTTGACCACACCCTGACAAAAAAACAAAACAATGCTTGGCCAGTAACACTTCTAAAAACATCAGTAGAATAAAAACGTCAGAAAAATGTAAACACTTAACTATCAATCCAACTCAGAGGGAGTTTCAAGACAGGAATAAATCTGAAATGGCAGCATTGTAAAAGAGAAGCAACACAACTAACTTGAGTGCATGACATGGAAGAGGGTCACCTTGATCTTCTCTTTACATTTATAAGAGGAAGCAGCGGCAAAACATAAGTTGCACTTAAGCCACTTGCACATACAGCGTACAACATAATACATACCCTTTCAATTTAGATCCACAATTTAAAACAAATTTGTCCTCTCTGTTTGGTGTGCACGATGCAATGCTGCGTGATCTCTCATCAAACAAATGACAGCAGAAAATATGACTGCCTCATGCACATAGACACCACGTCTCCGCATCTCCGCCTGAAATTCTTTCAGTGAGCAGCAAAGTAGGATGGCCGGTGTTTTGATTTCACTACAAGGTGTGTGTGCATGCTGGTTGTAGGTCGCTATGCAAAGTGTTCATAGATGGGGAGAAAACAATATTTTAGTATTCAGATAAGAAATAAAGCAATTTTGATATGAAAGCAAGATATGTTTGAGCAAACTATGGACGTGTAATTAACCAAATATAAATCCCTAGACCCATTAATTCCTAAAAAGACATCTTTGTATAGAGGACAATGTGAATGGAGATGGAAGCAGCGGTCGGGGTGACTGGCTGGCTCATGCAGTCAGGCAAACAAGGCGCGGCATGAGGAGCAGGGTGAGGAAGACTGAGGAGGAGGAGAACGGCAGAGAGCTCTTGGAGGACTTGCAGCAGCAATCCGCAAGGCACTGACCCAATGAGGAGGTACTTAACCTTCTGAGCACTGTCCTCCTCAGACCAGGACAAGGTGGAGGGGAATGAGGGGAGGGATGAGGAGGTGGTCACAAAAGCGCCCCTTTCCGTCTAAATACAGGGTTCAAATCAAATTTCAATGGCACAGGGTAAAAACGATGACAAAATGAAAGGGAAGGATGAGACGCTGCCGCCAGCAGTGATTTGGATACTACTGATGTTTGTGTAGTCACACAAGCAACATGTGTAGTATAGGTTTATTTGAACATCATCTGCAGCGCTCTTCCCCCTTGGAGCTCCATCGATGACTTTAATACAGTAATATTAGTTTTAAAAGATGGTGATTGAATAGTAAATAAACCACATTATTGATATCTGAGGGTAGTTTGAGATAGTCAAACCACCGCATCTGGCCCCAACAATCATTCCACGGTCAAAGTCACGATCACATTTCGTCCCATTCTGATGTTTGGTCTGAACAACAGCTGAGCCTCTTGGCCATGTCTGTATGCTTTAATGCATTCAGTTGCTGCCACATGATTGGCTGATTATAAATTTTCATTATGGAACGGCTGTGCAGCTGAAAGTGGCCATTGAGTGCAAATTGTTCCATATTGCCCAACCTCAGGGTTTGTTTTTGAAAGAGGGAGTTTTCCTTTTAATCACTGTAGCACTGTGACAATAATGTGATAAGAATGAGTTATGAATGAGATGAGAAAACATAATATCCATCTACAGTATATGTCACCTCAGGCACTTTACACATTCAATCTTTTTGTGATTTAAACTTGTGATGACATTTTTTTGTGATACTCGGACACTGTGTGACTTTTTGCTAATCTCCACTTCTCAAGTTAAAAGCACAAATACTTGTCATACACAGACCCAAACATGCCTGCAAAACATATGCATTCAATTTTTGTTTATTTGAAGTGAGTGGAAATGTGGGAATGTAAAGAAATGATAGGATGAAATATTCTTGTTAGTCAAGTATAAAAAATTAAAAAAGACAGATCATTTCAATGGTATTTTAATTATCATTCAACATTACAAACAATACAAACCTTCACAGTATATCTTACTGGCTAATACTTTAAACAAACGTCCCTTATTAGCGGTAAGTGACCATGTTTCCTCTGATGAACAAGCAGGACACTAGTGAACACCACATTTATGCAGAATGATCCCTTTGGAGTGTATTTACACTGGGCAAAAGGAGATGAGACTGTGTGTTTTATATGCGTGGCATTGCATTCTGTGATCAATCCGTCTTTAGGAACCTGAACAACAGACGGCAAACACATAATGTGAAGGCAACAAACTAATGGGAAGATAGCAGTGCAGAGATGAAGAGACATGAAGGGACAGCTGGGAGGTGGAGAGGTGGAGAAAGGCAGCGTGCAGGTCGTACTTACATGAAGTGGGAAGGGTTGCAGGGTGGGGACGCCCTCCTCGGGGTAGGGAGATTCTCCCTTAGGGAGATAGGGCTTCAGGCCTGAACCAGTCTCATACATAGACATGGGCCTGCTGGCCCGCGCAGACAGGCGGCGTTTCAGGGCCGAGGGGCTGGAGGGGTCGGTATAGTCTGAAGTGCTGGGGACCTGATAGATATTGGTTGTGACCTGCCGTCTGAGTGAGGAGTTCTCGCTTTGCAGAGAGTGCAGCTGGAAGAGACAGGGCAGCAGGAGACTGAGAGGCGCTCTCAGGAAAGCAAGCTTCTACTCTGCTCTATGATTTTGCTTTATCCGCTGTAGGTTTATGTCCATTAGTATTTTCATCAGTGTTTGACAGTTCAAAGCCGTCATTGTATACATCATTCAGACAATTTTGGAACTTGGTCTGAATAAAATCAGTCTCCTAGGACATCATACATTGGAGAACCTGAGGTGAGAATCTAGCCCGAGAATTCATGTTAGTCCCAAAGCCTGGTCAATATATCTGGAAAATAAAACTAAAAGCCAGATAACCAACCTTTTTTTAAATGAGCTCATCGTTATGCATCAGCATTCCTAGTTAAATGATATATCAAAATATAGTATAATTTTATTATAGCCCATAAAACTGTCTTTATAATATCTATCATATAATAATGTCCACTAAGCCCACATCCCATGCAAGATTGGTCTTTGAAGACATCATCATGAGACACTCTAGCTGCAGAGGAGTCATATCATGTCACATCTACGTAGGGAAAACAAGTTCACAGGAATAACTTGGAGTTCACTGAACCCCAAGTTATTAGGAACAACATGAACTCTACTTTGGGGAGGTTCGATTTTTCTCTTCAATTTGCGAAAATGCAGAGCAATGGGTAAAGAGGCAAAAGGTTTTAGCACATGCAAGCACCACTGGCACAAGTCAAAGATGTGTCTCTGGAGATACAGGCACATAGGAATTGTAATTGTATTTGAGCCATTGGGAGAAATCAGAAGCTATGAAGTAAGATTGTGATGCAGCAAGTACTTTCTAAAGGAGTTTAGCTGGGGTTATTATCAAACTAGCAATACACTCAAATCACTAATATTGCAAATATTTGGTGAAGACAAATGATCCTTAAAGTTCATTGACCCTAGAGCTATTACAGCATAATTGTGAGGAGATAAAGACAGATGGCAGTCACTAAATTGGTGATGTGCTCAAAATACAAGTTAGGGTTGCTTGAGATAGCAGTGAGGAAAGATTTGGCCATGGCCATGTGTATGGGTCTGGCCATGGGTTATGAAACGGAAAAGCTGAATTCCTTGGGAAGGTTGTATTTCCAACTCAATATTATTTATGGTTTGAAGATGTGCCCAGTTAAATGTGGTCTCTTAAAATATAATAATTTCTATTGAGCCATCAGACAATGCCAGCGCACACAGTTAACTCACATACTACAGTCTACTATAGAGGAGTAGTTGCAAGTTGTCTTATGCGACCAGTATTTTGTCTACAATTTGTCAAATTATCTACACAGCTAAATAATTATATTAAAAAAATAAAATGAAATAAAAATGGTAAATATACCTGCACTAACAGGGAATATGCACAATACAAAAACTGTAACCATAGTCAAAATATTTCATACAGTTATGCAGAATTGCAAAACCAATCTATACGGTATATAAATATTTTTAAAAAACAAGGTTCAGCAATGGAGGCTAAATTGAGCCTTCAGATCACACATTTTACATACGCTATTCTATTAACTGCAACCACGGCAGAACAAGTCAATATATAAAAATAAAGTTCACGAAACTAACTGCGCACAAGTCTGCATTCTCAAACTCAAGTACACCTGAAAATCCTCAATTATTTCATGCTAATCATTACATCATGCTTGTTAGTAACATAAGATAACAAGGCGTTTACTATACTTTATTCACTACATCCGGACGCAAATGGTTTTCACTTCAGCAATAATGCAACTTATTTTTAAAAACTTTAAAAAAAGGTTCAACATTCAAACATGGACCACCACAGTATCACAGCTACAACAGAGCATTCCCAGTCGGGTCGCTCGGCCCTCATTCCAAGTGAGAGGGAGACCACACTGGTCAGGAAAAGGACCCCCCCACCCCCCAGTCCGACCCCCGGTGTTAGTGATCTTATTGGTGCATCTCAGCGGATACCTTTTTCTGCATCAGCCTCAACTCATCGCTCAGGTTGCTGTTGACTTTCATGAGCTGCTGGATTTTGGCTTCAGAGGCAGAGAGCGCGTTCTTCACCTCCAAAAACTCCTGCATGGTGATGGGTCCATCTGAGAGGTCAGAGTCCAGGCTCTGTTGGGAGGAGAGGTGGAAAAGATAAGGACACTGAAACCCGGATGTTTGAAGCTTTCAACACATCTGTCCAACAATTGTTTTGTCTTTGTGGGGTTGTTAGCAGGCTGCCCTTACCTTGGTGCGATCCCCTTTGCTTGAAGGCTGCTCTTGATCCGTGTCCTCATCAGAAGCGACACTGTCATAGTCGGGTTGGTCATTGTCCTGATCGTCACTTCCATGCCTGAGCCCCACGCTTTTCAGAATCAGATCAACGTTGTCTGCAACAAAAGACAAGAAAAGTTCAATGCTACTTCATAACATTACTGACAAGCAGCAAAACAGCATGGTCATTATGTCTGGGAGTGAAGCTAAGTCTTTGACAAACTACTTACTGACCTTTAGGACTTGCAATCGTATTCCCTTGTTGTCTGCGTTTCGCATCACTTAGTATGTCAATGACAAGAGTTGCAAATTCGTGTGCGTTGAATCTAGCAAGCTTTTGACGTCCCTAAATAAAAATGGAACATGCCAGTTCATTTCATAGCATATTAAAATAATATGAACATACAAACGAGTGTGAAATGTGAAAAACACTTTCAACATGAAGCACAATGGATGGTCATGCAGTTTGATTGTCCAGCTTAGACAGTGGTTCTGTGTTACTTGCCTGGTTTCGTGTTGAAGAATACTCTGGGTTCACAGGAAGAAAAGGCACCACAGTGGTCTCTGTCACCAGGGTGCTGTGATTCTGTGTGGCTAACCATACTACAGACAATAAGGAAAAGCATATGGTCGTCAGATCTTGGCTATGATTTGTCATTCATGACACAAATGTGTCAGTGCCACTAGAACTGGGTGAAACATAAAACACAAAAGAAACCAGCGGTGTCTTACCTGCATCAGTCTCCCTCCTATCCACCTCATCGTACACATCCATGGCCAACTCCTCAAATAGATGGTTGCTCAGCTGTTATAAAAATCATAGAGAATTCAGATGATTCATTTTAATTGTATCCCTCTATATATAATGTATAATATACTTTTAATCAAGATTTGTACAGAGGTTAAAGAGATACATACAGATTGTAGTTTTTTCTTTGCTGCCTTTGCCAGTTCTGATAAATCTAAACTGCTACGGATGGAAAAGAACTCTTAAGTATATGCAGCTTAAAGGCAAGGACAATATGATGAAATAATGTTCATGATTAATACTCACATGTTTCTAATTCATCAAAGGAGGGCAATAACAAACAACAATATTTGGATTACAAATTTCATTTTTTTTTTTTTAACAATCTGCAATGCAGTGGTATGGGGAATTTGGGAACTACTTTGGGAAGTCTGTTCTAACAGATCATGGAAGCCACGGAACGCCTAAAACAAGTCATAACGGGTTTCAGAGGGGAATTAAAACAATAAACAACTGCAGAAGTGCTGAATCGCAAATTTAATCTCAGCCTATCAATCACTTAATATTGCCCGAGATGCAGATCATGTTTAAGTACTTTGGTGTCATCTTACCTATCAGCCATTTGTGGAACAATGAAGTGCTGGCCATTTTTATGATCTGAAATAAACAACGTGGATCCAATAGATGAGACATCTCACTGTTACCGTTTCTCCGTCAGTCAGACCATATCATCAGCCATATATTTGCAATAGTATGCAAGTATCAAGGATGTACTATGATGCGTGTTACGATTATCAGATAATAATCAGATAATAAAAGTGAGGTGCTATATATCATGTGTAAATCACAGGATCTTTAAAAACCCTACTCCCTATGGTGGTTATGTTGATCTGTCAAACCCAGACAAAAACTGGTAACAGCTTTCTATCATTATGTGACCACCTCAGTCCAAGTCTAGGATCACATTCTTAGCTCTGTCTTCACTTACCCGGCTTCCTTCCACACAGATAGAAAGCAAGTCGATCAGTTAACTCGTACTGGATCTCCACCAACCTGTCAGCCAGGTCATGGTGACCAGCTTCCCTAGAAACAAACACAAAAATAAGATTGTGTTTTGGCTTTAGCTAAACTTACATGAAAGATATTAACAACTTGGATTTAAAAAAACACTATTGTCTGTTGATGTGCAAACCTTGCATAGTCAATAGGCGTTTTGCTGCTGCTGTCTGGGGCTCCCGGGTCCGCCCCATAAACCGTCAGCAATTCAGCCTGAGACACTTGTCCTGCTTTTGCAGCCACATGAAGGGGGGTGTTACCTTTTTCCTAGAGGAATTAATAGACAACAGAATATTACACATAGAAACACATTAGAGGAGCTGATGTGTTTCAAATACAAAATACATGTTGTACAAGTAGTGGACGAGCCTTACTGGGTGAAAAAAGTTTGCCTGGGCTCCAAGGGAGAGCAACCTTAAACAGGTCTCAAGGTTTCCTGTGCGTACACTTGAGTGTAGTTGCTGAAAAGAGTGAAACTGATATATCAAGATCTGCATTATGTATTTTTAAACAAATTATTATTTTTTTTCACCTTTGTTTTGTCCTCACCTTGCTTAAATCCTTGGCTGTTAAGCTGTCGTCTTCTCGGCAGGGCATGCGATGGACAAAGGCGAGCATTTGATATTTCGCCTTTATGAATTCTGTTTTGTTTGGGCTTTTTGATCAGAGAGAAAGAATTCAAACTCAACATTCAATTTTCCTTTTTTCTATTTAATATGAGCATATATTCCAAAACTGAGTATGGCAATGGCAATGTAAGAAATTTAAACATTTAGAACTCACTGTAATTTGTCTTGAGGGTTGGCTTTGCGTTTTCCACTCAGCAGTGATGCAGGGTCCAAAAGAGAGTGTTCCCAGATTGAATTTGCACCATTGCTGTATAATGTCTGGACCATCTAAGTCAAATATATATATATTTCTTTTTAAAGCAGAATGAGCCCCAATGATTTATAGAGTACAGTGCTGCTGCAAAGGTAGTTTCAATCAATACAGGCACTTGCTATTTTTAGATAAAATCAATATACCTCACAAAAGATAACATTGTTGCCTCCACCGGTAGAGTCAACGCTCTAATGCACCAGTTTTCTTAACAGACTGCCGAAGATACAGGCGAGTCAGAACTATAACCTTACTGAAATCAATTATCGAATATTGACTTCTAGACATACCAACAGGTTGCCTTAAAATCCTAGCACAGTGAAAGACAGAAAGCAGATCTAGCAAATAAAACAGGAATAGCTAAAACACAGCAGACCAGTATCTTTCTATAGGGCTCTTACTTGTAACTGTGTAGGTGGCCATGGTGTGTGTGTCAGGTGACGGACTTGGGAGCTGTGTCGTCCGAGACTGCGGTGAACACTACAACACTCATCACAAATTAGCACGCCTCTATTCACCGATGCCCAGCGAGGTTCTAAAGGAGAAAGACACAAAAACACTGGAATCACCAACAGGAATGTAAATGTTGAATAAACTCAGGCAAAATAACTTAAATTGACTTAATTAAAGAAATGGGGCAATGGTTTCAGACATAGTTTGAAGGAAACAATGCTGAGTGCTTCATCATCTAAGCTTGTTCTACATATGAGTTAGGAATCAATCATCTCTCAAACCATCCTTGCAGTGGGATTTACTTCTCACGCAACCATTTTTATTTTTCTAGCATGCTGCCCTTCATTCACTTTGCTTTTTACTCAAGATTCAGGCTCAATTCTTGTTGTCTTACATAAAGAAAATTCATAGGACAGCTATTGCAGATAGTTCATTTGGCCAACTTCATTATACTTGGACTATAAGTGGAGTGCAATAGTAAAAGGGGAAGTTAAGGAAACCAGTTTCATATATGGGCTTCTTAAAGAGGCAGAGAACCGTATTCTCTGTTGTGCGATTTAAAACCACTTCCACACATTCAA
>OMKR01053118.1:9858-27347 GCA_900302355.1 Cyttopsis rosea
TCCTCGCAGTACGTTTCACCTAGATGTACGAAATTTGGTAGTCACATGTAACTCCCCAAGACTTAAAAAAATAAAAGTATCTTGGTGCCATGACCTTTTATTTTATTTTATTATATTTTATTTTATTTTATTTTTTGTGCTGTCAGCATGCTTGGCATACAATAGAGTATTTGTATGTCGTTGCATCAAGGACAGAGTTGATCTGCAAGTGGAGTTAATCAACAAATACTGCTGTAATAACTGTCCTGGGGACGACCTGCGGGATGACAAGAGCACAGCTTGTTTGTTACACAAGACGCCACCAATCCCCCTCTTTGGAGCACAATCTGACCATGTTTTGATCTATAAACAGCTAATCATCATTACTTCTCCAGGAGGGGGAGGATCACCACGGGTGAGACAAATAAACATAGAAACAACCTGCACATGGAAAAACATAGAACATAGAAACCTCAGACAACAACATGTATTGACAAAACATAATTAATTAAGTCGGAAATTGGAACAGCAATTTAAAATGTCTCTCTCTGGAGGTTGCCAAAAAAACAATTCACTACATGGCGTGCAGTGCAATATGTATGCGACAAATAAATATTTTTGTATCGTTGAATCTATCGCCGTTGGGCGATCTAACCCCTCGCTAAACTTGCCAGGTCTGTCCCATTACCCTCTTTAGACATGAATGACACAGAGAGTTCCTCTCGGATGCACAATAATGCAGTGGGGGAGGGCGGTGTACTATGGAGATAAGCAGCAACTTATTAACACCCTCGGTGCTCCTGCTCATCTGGAGTGGGCTGCAAAGCGAGTGGGAGGCACTCGGTGATGTAACGGAGCCGACACCAGCATCCACGGCTAACACCGTATCGGAGGAAGCCATTGGTTCCGGGGGCCCTCAAACTGAAATTCTTTCCGCTTTCAGAATGGGGAGGGTTGTTAATTAATTTTAGATTCTACAAAAGAGGTGTATGTTATCTTTCTGGAGTTCTCAAAATGCTATCATTGGAGTTGGAGGGGAAATAATCGAGGTTAAAGTGCCCATCATGGCTACACTCCTCTTCTCTATCGTCTCTACAGGGGCGTTGTTGTGCAATCTGATTGGAAGTAATCCGTCCTACTCGCCTTCCCCTCGTGATGTTTTATCCTTCACAATGGTAATTTGCACTGTCAAGCTTCTCCAGGCTTCACATTTCCCCAACATTAACTGCACGGTTAAAAACTCATTTCAGCTGTAATTCCGCAGCTAAGCACCTTTTCCTCTCCCATGTTAGATATTCGTAATCCTCCCTCTGCCGTATACCTCCGCTTTTTCAGAGAACCATTCTGCCGCCCATCATGCTGTACCTGCGCCGTGCCAAAATATTTTAATTAAGGGGGAAAATAATTGTGGTCAGGATATGAAAGACTGTTAATTAGCATCCGGCAATGGGATTTATGCAATGTTATTTCTGACACGACTCACTGTCCTGTGTCAATAAGAAAAGTTTTGAACAAGATTTGAACAAGAAATGTCTGAGGCAGAAACCTTGCGCAGAATAAGCGACTTTTCCGAACATGTCCCTGCAATTAGATTGGGTGACTATCATGTACTTGCAGACCTTTTTCACAACAGGACAGAAGGCATTGCACCAATAGGGATATTAAATAATTTGCTGTACTCTTGCACTCAAGGACTCTTACATCAAATATTCATGGAAACCAGTCTGCACCTCTGGTTCTTAAAAACCTTTTTTTCTCGCTCTTTTCGCTGGTTCATAATTTAGTTTGAGGTTAGGGGATGTTCATCATTGAGGCCTTGCTCCACACCATTGATGTTTAAAAGAAATCCCAAACTTTTACTTTCCATTTTTTTTAAAAGCAAGCGCCGCACTGTGGAGAATTCTGAAAAAATATATACATATACTGACAGGCTCCTGCTGGGATCTCCGGCACAAAGCTCTTGGCAGATAGAGCTATTGATATATTTGACTTCTTTCACCATCTGATATGTTGTTTATTGTCACGTCTCGAAGCATCGCATGGATCTCCCCCTTGTATCTCTGCTACTTGAAGATTCATTTAAGTCTCCCAGACAGTGTGAAGTGTATCGCATCATCACAGGAGCCCAAGAGACTGTGACGGTGACCTTGGAAATGCACTAGATCTTATTTCTCACTCCACGCCCCAGAGGGGTTTGACGTGAGAAAAGTGGGGGATTGTGTGATCTGGAGGAGGAGGAGGAAATGGTGGGGGCAGCGATGTGGAGCTGATAGCGACGGGAGGACAATCGAGACGAACGAAGATGGAGTCAGCCCGCGGAAGGTTGGCTCTCCATGCCTTTGATGTCTCTTGGATGTATACTTTGAATGCCATTAGAGTTGATACCTCATATAGTCCGGAGAGGTAGACCAATGAATTTCAATGATCTTAGATGTCTTCATTCTTCAGCCAAATAGCGATTTAGTATATCCATGTTGTTTGGCATCAGTAGTGAGAAGTTCGGCTCTTTTTGGAGATTCGGCTCTTGAGGGGCGACTCGGTAAGAAGATTTGTTCATTTACCCGACTCTTCGTTCGCTTGATTCAGTTGGTGGGACGTACGGCGAGCGAGGGAGGCCTTCCAGTGAACGATGAACGAGAGTCAGATGCCGCAGAGTGCCGGAGTGACTCCCGACTACGAGTCATTTCGAAGATTTGTTCAATACGAGCGACTTGTTGGCGGCTCGTGCATCACTATTTGACATGGTGCTGATAAGCAATCGCTGAAGAACAATAAGTCTGTATTGAGGTGTGCTGAGGAACCAATATAAACTCAAATATGTACCCAGGCTAATAATCTCTCCCCTCCTTTATGCCAACTTTAGATGAACGGTTATGAAGAGAAACCTTCAGACGGAGCATTTCAACCTCTGATGAAAATCCTAAAAGCAGAGTGAGAGAGACGGCGCCATGTCACATTAACTTGCCAGGTCATGCCGACACATCGATCTACGGGAAGGCGTTCTATCCGGTGACCTTCATAATCTGAGGAATATAATTAAATATGTGTTCTTTCCAGTGATCCATATGGTTGCAGAAACATTACTGAAATGTCAAGTTCTTCTCCCATATTGCGCCTGCAGTTTTGACATTAGTGTTTGACCTGAAGAAATAATAATCTCCTGGATCTTCAAAGCTTTATGGAGGTTTTTGGAGAATATCTGACTGTGTGTGTTCCATACCGTGGTATAAATCCATATACAATGACGCAGGTTTTCTGATTTTCACCAGTCGCATCTGTGGTCGCTGCTGGGGAACTAAAATATGGAACAGGTCAACGCGGAACGTGAAAGGATATCCACATAGGAGTCCGTGGTCCTGTCATTTTGGTCAAATTTTAGATTTTTCTATCTAATTCAGAAAATGTCCATGTATAGATGGTATATTTCACAATATAGCCATTTTTCATGTAACTAGCGTAACTAACGTGTAAGGTCTAACGTTCTTCAAAACTTCCACATCACTTTAGTTTGCTGTGGCAGTCCATCTACTGTATGGCGTCAGTCGTTGTGGTTAACACCACCAACGGCAACTTCGGTCATAAAAAATACATAAGTGTATGATAATGTTTGTTTGCACGGTAATTATGCTGGTAATGTTTCCATTTACCATGTTTATGAATTCAGCCCATGATAATGGCTTTTTAGATGTTCTGTTTGCCAACTTTTACAATAATATGTCTAATGTGTTGGCATAGGGGTTCGTTCTCCACACGACACTCTTGTCTTTGTGCTTTTTCACTTTTCATTGATGAGGCAAATTCACAAAGAATGGATTGCGGCAGCTAATAGCACCATGAATTGCACATCAATTGCGCCCGCGATCGGCCGTTTTAGTGTCCGATCCATAAAAAATATTGCACTAATGATATGCCAGAAAAGGAAAGGTGGAGCAGAGAGCGAGAGAATAAAAAAGAGAAAGACCCCTGCCTCAGACGCAGCTAAATGCAGCAAATTAAGCGACACGTTCGCCAGCGAGGGACCAGGTCATTCAAAAACACTAGCTAAAACACACACACACACACACATTGTAATCTAAAATGTTATTTGTAGTGGGGTGCTTTTTGGACTTTTGTATTATACTTACTTACTACTTGAATGTTGAATATGCTTGAAGATGAAGATAATCATTTGAACATTTTGAGCTAAGTCTGGATCTCATTCTCTTTTTAAAAAGCGTAGGCTAAATAGTTTTGTGTCTCTCATATCATAGCACAAATATACAAACATTTGTGCTATGATTGGTGTCTTCCTAGTGAGTTTTTGAGGGTGCACCCATAGCCATAGCATACCTTGAAAACACCCCCACTTTCCTCCCAGATGAACATTCTGGCAAAATTTATAACTAGTCTGGTACCCGTTACATCGACAAATAGGGTTAGCCTGCAAAATTAGCTGTCTCTGGTGGTTCGTGTGAACAGGGCGGCCTGGGACGGAGTCAGATTCCCGGCCTGAATTATGGTTTCAGTCCGCCCCTGGCAGGGGTGCAAACTGCGCCCCGAGCACATGTCAAAATATTATTTACAGATCACTGGTAAGTCTGGGCGTGACACACCTTATGAATGCGCTTCAATTGCACCAACTCTCTGCAGACGGTAAAAGGTTCGTGCTAACTGCGTGTGGCTATTAGCGCTTTTAGTGTTTGCGAATTGGACGTATTTTGTAACGAGGCCCATTTGCATAGAAAGGGGCAAATATCACCGGCGCACCGAGACGCTACCGTATTTGCGTGGCAGTGCAGTTAGCGGTGCATTTCACCCTTTGCGGGTGCTTTGCGAATTAGACGGTTGCCTTTTGTGTTATTTGCGCAGGTTTAGCGGCCGCAAAAGCCGCACAATCCTTTTGTGAATTTGCCCCTTTGTTTATAAAAAGCAATCAATAACATAGCTCAATTCACAATTTCATTGTGGTAAACAGTGTGAGGTCAGTGAGGAAAATGGGGCTATAACAGGTAATGAAATCTAAATATTAGAATGGGTTTTTTCCCTTCTTCTTTCTCCGGTCGCAGGAAAAAAACACATTAAAAGATCCTTGAGTTTCTTCTTTTTGTCCAGAATTCAGGAGATTGGATTTTTCTTTATTCAAGGATAGATCTAATTAATGTTGATTATCAGACTTTACAATAACAGAAAAAATACAATTCACCCTTGCCAAGACGCTTCAAGGATTAGCTCTTCCACTTCATGAAATTCCATGCAGATCATGGCGGCATTAACGTGTTGGAGGAGAAACATTCATCTTAATTGTTATGGCTCATGGTGGAGCGAGGAAACCGATGAAAAATGGCAGATTGTCGATGGATAAAACCATCTTTGTAAATTATAAACACAGGCTAAAAAGTGTTTCTGATTAATATATATTTTCACAATTATGCTGCAATATAAAAAAAAAGTGTTTTTTGCCAGTTAGATTTAGAGTTAAATAGCCATTCATAAATGTAGGATGGTAATAGCAACCATAATGTTTCTATGCCCGCCGCACTAATTGGAACTGGTAATTTGCCAAATGGGCTATATCCAGTTACATTCAGACTCAAATTCTAAACTAACGTCGAAATGGAAAACAACTGAAATGAAAAAAAAGAAGAAGAAAAATCACTCCATGGAATAGAAATCATTAAATCAAAGTTAAAGCATTTAAGTGGAAAACTCCCCGTTCGCTCTACCTCCAAACGAGCCGCCGGCAACCTTCAAACATTCGTTTCAGTGAAACACTGCTCCTGCTCCTCTCATGCAGCAACGCATTTGATGTATATATTTTATTTTCGCACCATTTATCCTAGGCCTAGTCCGATGGGAATTAGATGTAAAAACTTCTCCTCTTCTTCCGCGGCATTGCCTCTAATGACATCAGATTCGTCGGCGGATACAGAACGTTTCAAGTGCACCGACACCTCCTCTCCACCTCTGAAATTGACGGACCCTTGTTGACCTTTGCGCTTCTTTCGAGAATTGGTAATAAAAGGCCCTGGTATGATAGGAATCTCGATCCTGCTCGTGCTCCTCTTAATTTCCTGTGCCGTTAGATTGGCCGATGGAGGAGATAGGGGACGGCATCGTTCATTGCGGAGACACCATCAGATAGCGTTTACATGTTTGTCCATTCATAAAGTATTTATGAACCCTCGGTATCCGGAAACAAGAGTGTCGTGTCTGCGATAGGCCGCCGTCGATATTCCCAGGCTCAGGGCTAATTGCTCTTTGTAATTGCAAATGGCCCTGCCCGTGTTGATCAATTAATAATTGATTCAATGTTAAACATACATTGTCAAAATGAAGCAGAGGAGATGAAAGAAAAAAAAACCCATCAGAGCAGAATGGAACAGTTTAGGAGAGGATGCGGTAATCTGCTTTAAAAAACAGCAACAGTTACACCATCAGTCAGTACTCCATAAGAAATATAGAGTGGCAGGGATCAGTTGAAATATGCACCGAAGGATTACTTTATACGTTGGTGTAGAGCTAGGCGATGTTGACAAAATCAAATTTCCCAATGTTTTTGACGAGTACCTCAATAATTTGTAATAATGTTTTGGGGGATGACTGTTGCTGCTTTTATAAGATATTTACACACAATAAATATTTCAGAAACTATTGTTAGTAATATGGATATTATAACCGAGCCGGGAGAGGCATTGACTAGACCAGTGGTACCTTTCCCAGCTCAGGAGCCACATTAACAAAACATATTTTCACGAGAACGAAATGTCCCTTTCCTCCATCAAAACATTATGCATTTTTAAATAAGGCAACTAGTAACATGTTATTAAGGAATGAAAAGCATGATGTATGCAATAATTGCGATTTATTATTATTACCATATTATTATTACAATGTTTTTATTACCATAGCAACCACAAATGTATTATGTATTATTATTCACAAATGTATTATTGGCAGTTTGTCAAAAGTATCTGAACATCAGTGCACTATAATTACTAAATGCTTTTCCCTAGCAATTCAATTGCTTCCAAGTGCTGATCACAAAGTGCACTGCAAACAGAGCGTGAGAATAGGTTGTGCAGAATTCACATGGATTACGGTAGACGGCAAACCGGAAGTTACGTAGAGAAAGCGAGGAGCCGACTCTACTGTGCATGTCTGCTGCGGCTGACGCGCTGCAGTGACGGTTCGCTGGAATATCACACCTAACTTAAATAAAACCGTGGACTGATATAAAAGTTGTTTTTTCTATTAATTAATTGCAGTTTGATGCATGTAACAAGGAAGCAGATGGAGGATTTGGACGTGGTGGTGCGGATGGTCCGGTGATTAAGTTGCAGCTCCAGGTTATTACTTGTATAATAATATAATTTTATATGAATAATTCATAATAAAAGAAGGGCTTATATTTTCTAGTGCTCGATGGGATCTGCCAGTGAAAGATCCCAACTCGGCGCGCCAGGCGGATCTTTCATCACTTTCATTGCTTTGCAGTGTTTAGTGAGACTGCTCTGAATTTTATGCGAAGTTGCCATTTTCAAGCACGCAAAGTAAGAAAGCAAAACTCCTGTAGCGCACTGTTGCGCACACCGTGTCACCTCCTCCACCGCTGCAGGTGCAGTCACCACCACGTCCAGTCGCACATCTGCCCCCTCTCTCATTTAGAAAACAGTAATGTTCGTTTTTTATTTTATTTTGAATGTTTTGAATAGGCCATTACAATTTTCTTTTCCATTTTACTGTTGATACGGAGATCACGGAGACAGTCAGTTGTTTAGTCGCACATTTTAACATCCCTAGTTTGTACATGTTTTTGTCATAAATGGACTGTGAAGTCCAATAATAAAAGACCTTATTAATTAATATAATAAGACTTAAAAAAGCCGCAACTAATCATGAAAGAGCCGCATGCATATTTATTGTTGTTTGCTGCGAGTTCTGTCGCAGAATCAGTCCCCGAAAAGCAGACACGTGACGAATAAAGACAACAACTCCCATGATCCCATGCTACTTTTGACGTCATCAGACACATCTTCTTGTTATTGGTGTGATTGAGAGACTGTTAGCGGCAGAAATGACATATTGTACCTTTAAAGACCACCCTTAAATAGATCACGATATGACGATATCAAGTCTAATATCACAATAGCGATTTGATATAATGATATATCGTCCAACCTTTGTGTTTACAAAGTTTGCCTTAGATATTCATTTATATTCATATTCACTGATTTATGGTTACAGTTTGATCCTTGACCCCTTGAAAGCAACACCGTGCCGGACACACTGGATGTGGAAGTAGAGGAAGAAGATGCGAAGTAGAGAAATAGAACAAGAGGGACAGAGTCCTCTATTGATTGTATTTGTCGGGCCTTTATCTTGCTGTCATCCGTCTCGCTATTGAATCTTAGGTACAGCCAATATTTTAGATACACACACACATACACACGCCTTAATCCCATGGCGGATCCATGGCTGCGCGGTGGCCACGCCCTGTCTCTGCTTCCATCCCTCCTCTGAGTCCTCTCCTCTCGTTTAATTGCTCAGTTCCGGGCAATTAAACGCGCGTGTGTGTGTGTGTGTGCGTGCACTGCGTTAAATGAGATCACCAAAAGTAATTACCAGTATCCATCACCGCTACTGACTGTCCCTTTTTTCTTACTTCTCCCCCCTTTTTCTTTAGCAAACATTTGAATGTGGTGGACTTCTCACCCGGGACTAAACGGCCAAAAAGACATCTCACTTTGTAAATAAGATGAGAGTCATGATGGTGGCTCTGGAGTTTACTGTATTTACATACAACCTTGACGATCTGTAGTTTTGGATGAAAACAAAACCGGGCTTTGTGAAAATCGTTTGACCGTGTATGTGTGATGCTGTTACGAATGTTTTTCTTTTTAAATCACAAATAAAGATTTTATCTGTGGTCTAAAGTAATTTATTCCCAAGTGTCAGATGTGAAGCTGTAATCATTTGTTATGTAAATCATTTCTTCTCTTTGGATTTTGCCCTCACGCTTTTTTGGACCGTTGTTCTCGGTTCCAACAATTTCTCGCTCAACTTTTTCGACTCAACTTTCAAACAAAAGTCTTCCTGTTTCCTATTAACATGGGTCAAAGTTCATCCCACCCAGTTATTTGTGCTGCAGAGAAAATAATCTTCTCTGACCTTTTCAAATCATGGAGATGGTGTCGAATAAAGGGACCGCAGTTAACTTCCGCGGTTATCATTTTTCTGTACAGTTTCTATTTCGGTTCCTGAATCTGTTTTTTTTCCTCCATGAATTTGACCTGAAAAGATCACAAATAAAGGCCTTATTTCCTGTTAAACCAGCTTGACATAACCCATTGTTGCCAAATTGTGTCCACATCACAGTGCAGAAACGGCGTTCTTGCACTGCCTGCACCGTGTTACATTGCAGGACAATAGATGGCGGACAATAGACAATAGACGGCGCTTATCGCCCGAGATCATAACAATAAGTAGTCGTAAAGCATTACAATTATTATCAGATTCTTAAAACGTGTGTAGACAATCAATTGTTAATGTACAGCATAAGAAAACATGAAATGAGTGACGTCCGTGCACTCGTGGTGGTTTCAATCCAAACCATAGTTGCTCATGCTGCGTTCCATTAAAGTCGGAACTCAGAAAAACCCGACCTCCTATTTCGAAAAGTGCAAAGGATCTGCCATTTAATGGTGCAGTGTGTAAATTCTACACACTGCACCTTTAAGTCGGAATTCCAATTCTACGTTATGTTAACCTACGTTTTGTAGCTTGTAGAATGCACAAGCTTGCCAAACAAACAAACAAATTTGGAAGGCGATGGACGCCGTGGGAGTAGGAACTACCGACTTGGAATTACAAATTTCTTAGTTCCAATGGAATGCAGCATGAAGGTGTATCCGAACCTTCAGACCCCGATCTCAATGTCCAGCCCTTTAAGGGACAGAACCCGACCTCTTCTATTTCAACATCCCCTTATATTTCATAACTTAAAATTTAATAAAAGTTATGTGTGTATTTTTTGTTTTCTTAAGGCACAGACCTTAAACAGTAAATCATGCCAAGATGTTATTACTCCTTTCAGATTCAGATTCAGTCTTTTTCCGGCTTAAGTGCCTCAAGAATGTCAAAACCTGTTAATTTTGTTTTGTTTAATTTTATTTAACATATGCAAACACCAAAAACTACCGCATCTCCTCCAGAGGAACTGAAGCAAATCCAAGATGGTTTGTGGAAATTAATCATTTTCATATCAGAGGATAGGAGTCATGCTGAGGTAAGATCAAGTTCAAATTGTTCCAAAGGGCAGTTTATACATAAGTGCATTTTTTTGTAATGTCATAAGTCTATGGTTCTTTTTTGCTTGTTCTGCTCCACATTTAGTTAAAGGTTACTCACCAGAAACTCAAAGCATTTCAATAAATTTATAGTCAAATAGTCCCACTGTCGCAAAAATATCAGGATGATGTCTCGATGTCTTTTCATGATGGTAGTATTGCCACCTATCTGCACAATGGACTCCTTTGACTGGGTTGTAGTTGAAGTTTACCAGGTTTGGCAGCTTCTTTTCCTACCTACCGATGGGGTGTAATCTCTGGCAGGAGGATTTGTCACCATATTGAAGACATTGGGAGTAAGTGCCTTGCGGAGCAGAGTGGGGGAGCCTGGGCTTGTCCAGGCAAATCATGCAGCTCGACGCTAGACTGGAATCATCCAATAGGGACCTTTAAACTAGACAGCACATGGTATTTAATTGGATTATGGGTCATCATTGACATCACTGTATAAAGATGATTTTGCAAATGGTGGGGGTGGATTTTCACACCATCGCAACCTTGTCAATATTTTTATTTTAGTACATTTACCAAATATTTGGTTCAAAACCAAAGGCCAGAAGCCCGCTTTGTCTAGTTTTGGTTTTCTGAGCAAGAGAGACAAGAGACGCTTGCTCTCATCTCATTCCCTGACTCCCTGCTCTGCATGTGGTGCTCTTGTTCGCCTGCAAAACAGCTGGCTCCCTGGAAATATATCTGGTGTCATGAAGTAAAAAAAACAAAAACGGTTAATTCCCACATTTCTGACTCAGGAGTTTCTATTTTTTCCCGGTTCACTTGGTATAAGCTCCCACATCTCTTTAGGGAGTATATGAAACCAGATCCATCTCAGCCACAAAAAAAATCATATTGCCATGTTATTCATATTAATTAATCAATAAAAAACTAAAATAATAGTGTACCTCTTGATGGTCTGAGGAGGTGAGGGGATTCGGTGTTTGTCTCCTCTCCCACAAGCTGCTTTGAGGTAAAATTATCTTTGTACAAGAGAATTATTATTCTTATCATTGGTGAACACTGAGGTTAGCCTGGGAACCAGACAAATCTGCGAGCTCATGCTTCATTTGCTCTGGCAGATTGGTCTGGCCCCCCTCCCATCAAACAGATTTCCAACCAACCATTTTATGGTCGGGCCAATCACAACCGTTTATCTAATATGGGGCAGGGTTTGATACGATGACGATCCAGAGGAGCGCCGTTGAGGCACATTACCAAGACGGCTGCCGCTGACGTGGAACGGTCTTTTGAATCCGCTGTCGCGACAGTATTAAACAAACTGGACGGTATATTTTCTCTAAAAGCTTTTGTTGATAAGAAAGATGTGTGAGAGGATTCGGTAAAAGTTTAATTTACCAACTCACTCGCTCTGATTAGTTGTAGTCCTATCCAATTGCGTGAACGGAGAGTTTTCAGACCTATATGCATTTGCGAATTGGTCTGGTGATGCCAGGCTACGTTAAGGTCGAAACACATACAAGAACACTGCCTTTTTACACTGACCCGAGCAAAGGCCGCATATTGCCGCCCCGGTGAGTGGCTTCTCGGAATCGCGGGGCGTGAAAGCGCGGGGCGTGACGTGTAACACAACACCAGAAAGACAGGTTGAAATTGATCACACTGATTTAAAAAACGTATTATTTAAAATTCTGAAATGATTTAAGATTATTTCATTTAATAGACCGCGTAGCGAGGATGGTGTTGACATCAAGAGCCCGTGAGCCGCGTCGCACCGCCACCGCCACTTGGTCATCAAAACTTCACATCCCTGTCCCGGCATTCCAACTGTGCCTTATACACAGACGGCGTTCCGGCTCCGCTTCGCCTCTGTTACTACCTCCGCTGCCGGAGCACAGGCGGATCAACTCTGCCCCCCCATTCTGTGTCCGTACCTTTTACTCAGAACGGCAAAGCGGAATAAAGGCGCAACGTTCCCGGCTTGAACAGGCCGTGTAAAAGGGGCTATTGATTTTCACCAATCGACCGATTATGAATATATTTTCCTGACATAAAACCGTTAACTCAAATCTCGCCACGTCCCACCTCTTGAACATCTTGAACCCTAGACACACGTAAACACATGTTTGTATCCCAGCCTGTTAAAGCGATGGCTTTAGGGAGCGAGAGAGAGTGAGAGGTGGAGACTAGGGTCTAATCCCGAGATGCCCATCCAAACCATTTCCTGTTTCCCGGGAAATTTAATAACGGGAAACCGGGATTTTTTTTTTTTACAAGAACATATTGTAATAGGCCTTTATTTAGAAAGGCTTAAAGTTTACTTTCTTAAAACATATGCATTGCATGTCATACAATAGATTCATACTTAATGCCACAAACTTCCCTGGGTGAAATACTGGCAGAGATGGTAGCATATGACGGATTCAACAGTATGGCGAAATGCGCTTTTCTCTTACTATTGATGAGTACACTTCTTCTCAGAACAAAAGATTCATGAGCGTGAATCTGCATGGTTTTGACTCATACTGGAACCTCGGCGTGATCAGGATTCCAGGGACCATGCCAGTCGAGAGAGTTAAACAATTGGTCGACTCTAAGCTACAAAGGTTCAACTTGAACACGGACGACCACATTGTCTGCAGCACTACAGATGGAGCATCGATGATGGAAAACTTCGGGAGGCTGGTGCTGCCCGAGCAACAGCTATGTTACGCGCATCCTGTGCACCTGGCTGTCACAGATGTGCTCTACCCCGCCTAGAGGAGCCGCTTGCTGCTTGTGCCAGTGAAATTGAGAGCGAAGACGAGGAGGATGGCAGTGGCACCGAGTCTGCTGACGAGGATGGAGACGTGCATCGACCGATCAGGGTGAGAGAAGAAATGTACAGCAGCGTTGAGCGGGTCCGAAAGATTGCCAGTCCACAGTCAGCAATGACAAGCTGCAACAATGCATTAGACGTGACCTTGGTAAAGAGCTGTCCCTGGTCTTGGATTGCCGAACCCGCTGGAACAGTCTTGCAGGTATGTTGGAGCGAGAACTTGTACTTCACAGACAAGTGACCGAGACAGTTGTCAACATAAACCCCAGACTCATCATCACTGATGGTCAACTCAACATTATAAAACAGCTCACCTCTTGCCCGAAACCAGTGAAGATGGGAGTTGAGTCCCTTTGTCAGCGGGACATTACTCTCATCAAAGTGGTTGGGATTTTTATGTTCATGATGGATGAGCTGAATAAGCACGACTCTCCACTGAGCCGGGAGATGAAAGACGCACTTCAGACCAGATTCACCGACCGGAGACAGAAGAACCCGTTGTGTCTCTGTACAGGTAGCTTTCTACTGAAGTTTGAATTCAAATTTTTATTTATTTATTTAAATAAGTTATAGCTATAGCCTCTTAAGTTGAGGCTATAGCAATTTCATTAAGACTTTGACTGACAATACAATACTGATTTGTAAATGACTATGAATGTGATTTTCATATAAGAGGGGGTGTGTATGACTTAATTTCAGTACTTTTTTCATCCTATCCTCTCAGGTACCTCCTGGATCCTGGTGTACTACTCAGGCAGGCACCCAACGATATCTTCATCATGCCATCAAAACAGATGCTGCTAAGGACCACGAAAGGACTTGTCGAACGTCTGTTTGCCAGCCATCAGGGTGAGGAGAGAGATGCGGGGGAGGGCACATCAAGCGCACAACACAAAGAGGGCACATCGAGTGCGCACGGGGACCAAGTAGCATCTCCGAGTGAGCACGGGGATACAGTTCCAACATGGGAGTCCAATCTGGCGGTAAACCTGCAACAGGCCATCTCCATGACGACCAAACCAACACTAGAGGAAAGGAGAGAAACCGACCTGATGAAGATTCTTACCAAAGAGTTTTCCCACTTCAATGCCACCAAAAGCAGACCATGTCACTAGTCCAGCGACGAGGAAGGCATGAGTCCAGCGACGCACTCTGCTTCTTGAAAGCGCACTTCCAAAGACAAAAAAGAAGTAAAGTGAGATGTAAAAATAGTCATGTCAGTTATTAAGCCTATGACTATTTTGTTTTAGCCTATTTAGCCCATGGTAGGTCAAATCCTTTTTGCATAGTCCTATCTCTATTGTTTTATAGACTATAAGCTATTTCGTTATAATGCAAGAGCACTGTAGGCCTGCCATGTCCTTAAAATGTTGATTTGCAGTTTGATCATGAAGCACGACATGCAGGCCAAAGTCTTCTTGTCTAAATTAGGGTGATATTTGTTTTATTAGACCTAAGCATATTTTGTTTGATTATGTAGTAAATTGTGTATTATTTTAGGCCATTTTATTACATTTTATTTTTGCATAGGCCTATCTCTAATGTTTTAGAGGATATTATTTTGTTATTGCAAGAGCACTGACTGTAGTAGGCCTGCCCTGTTTTTAAAGTGTTGATTAGCATTTTGCACATGAAGTGTGACATGCAGGCCGGATTGTTCACTGTATTGGCTTAGATGCACAATTGCAGTGTTACTTTGAAATGCTGAAGTTAAAATGAATGAATAATATGTTAACTTTGAGTGATAATTGACTTTATTACTATATCTAACATTGGTTGGCGACAGAAGGTGCACAGTGCGCACCATAGCAGCCTCTGAGCGCTAACAGAATATGGAATTCGTCTCAGCTTAATAGAATGATTTTGGAAACGCCGAATTACTTGCTTTAACGAATTTTAGTTGCTTCAAGCTGCATACAGAGTTTATATTATGTTCATTCTAATGTTGATTTACATAAATGGCGTTCTTTTACCTTAATTATTATTAATACCACCAAATAATACACTAAAGCAGTCAGGTTGGGAACCCATATTTCTCCTTGTTGCATTTAGTGTTGCTGGAAATATGACCAATGCGTTTTGACAATAGCATTTCCTGGGATTTTCCGGGTAGGGTGCTTCTCTTCCCAGGATAGAAAATGTCTCATTTTCGGGGAAAACATAAAACCCTAGTGGAGACTGGGGAGGTGGTGGATTGTGAAAGCTAAGACAACCGAATGACAGGGGGATCTGACGGGTATATGTATGTAAAGTTGATTGGTAGCAGGTGTGGTTGGGGTGTGGTCTCTGCTCCCGAACCTCAGTTAATTCTAACCCCATTTCACAAGTGGTGAAAGCAAAGACCATGCCACACCAGATAGATTGAGTTGTAATTGACGAAATATTATGCGAATAATATGCAAAATATAAGAAGATACAAGATAATGGTGATGATGGATGAGAAAATAAATGGTAAGGGTATGATGTTGGTGAATTGGTGCTTCGGCATGCTGATGGTTGAGATGATGGATGGTGAGCTTGATGAAGGATGGAACACCGGGAGCTTTGACTTGGGATGGGGAAAAAAGAGTCTTAATGGTATCAGGCCTCAGCCATGCCTTCAGATCCCCAAAAGACTCCTAGAAATGGCTAAGGCATGGGCTTGTCAGAGATCCTGGAGGTTGGTTTGGATGTATCTGTGGTGAGCTTGGGAGGACAGCGTCCTGGATCTGGATGGTGTGGTCTGGCAGATCCTGGTGGGAAGCAGATCGAGCAGTGCCGATGCAGAGGGAGTATCCGGAGTACGGTCGGGTGAGACGTTGGACTTGATTAGAACGTCTCTGAAGTGACGATGGAACCAGAAACGAGTAACGATACTTTGTGTTTCGGTAGTGAAAGGTGGTCGGTGAGAGAAGAGTTGAGGGAATGTCGGTAAAGGATGAAACTTAAGAAAGGTAGAAGAGGGTTGAGGTGGAGTCGAGACAGAACAGGAATATGGGCCTGTCTGGTTGGTTTGCTATGCTTTAGGGTGAAAATGAGAGGGTCGTGAGTGTGAAGCACAATGTCGGAGAGGCTGGGGTGATGATGAGGGTCATATGAGGATGAGGTGAACTGAGCACCGGAGAAAACAGAAGAAGGCTGAGAGAAACTGCCGAGAGGGCTGGGTATTGGTATTCAATACCTTTAAGGTATCGGCCGAAATAAACCAACACCTAGTAGTATCAAAACTTCTCCAGTCAAACGATACCTGCATTCAATCCTTTTTTTTTTTTGCATCTTTTTTGCCTTTCTGAACAATGAAAGAGGTTTTCCTCGCTGTAATCATTCCTCCTGTACTGGCTATTTGTTTAAAATGACACTGCCCAAATACTTCATCGTACAGTTTTGTACAGTTATTTAATAAATATTTCAATAATTTGAACACGTTCAAAATGTATTTGTATAAAAATCATTTGGATGGGGAGGAGTGGAGGCATTTTACGCAGATGAACGCTTCCGTTCACATGATTGGTATCAAATTAAGTAGAAAAAAAAGGTATAGAATGAAGTACTCTATTTCTATCGCTATCACATTAAGGGTACTGGTATTGGTACTGGTAACATAATTTTTTTTTAACAATATCCAGCTCTACTGAGGCGTGACCTGAACGGAGGGTGAGTATGCAACAATGAGGTAGGTCGAGCCGCGAGCATTTCCGGTCATTGGAGCCCGTTGAGGAGCATGGAGATGGGAACATGGGTAATTGCGGAGCATGGAGCGCCTGTTAATAACTTGGTGAAGAAGTTATTAACCGCAGAGGTATACTTGAATGGCGGAAGTGTGAATGGAGATGCTGGTGGTTCACGACCAGGAAATAATCTGGGACAGGGGTCTCAAACTGAAATGACTTGGGGGCCACTGGCCAGGTTGTCTTGTCCTGGAGGGGCATGTTGAACATCAAGGAGAAAATAAACTGTCCTATGTTTTTTTCTTTTTATAGTTAAGGTCTAACAATATGTATGTCATCATAAAAAAAATCTTTGTTGTATTCTATTTTATTCTGTTTTATGTTCTGAATACATTAGGTAAGATTGCCTGGATTAAAATTTCCAAAAACATTAGCAATGTATTGTAAACATGGACCACATTAAATTGTCTCACTACATGTGGCCCCGGGGTCGGTAGTTTGAATCCCCTGATCTAGGAGATGAATGAGGTATGGGAGTTGTGGTTGTTGATCAGGATCCAGCACGGCACTTCAAAGACTTTGGGCTGTTCCTGCAACTGAAGTCAGGCTGGATGGATGGAGGAGTAAGTTCTGTAGCAGTAAGTTCACAGAGGGACAGAATAGAGCAGGAAGAAAAGATTGCCCTGCCGTGGATGGCTGGCTAAGGGGGGGAGCCAGTTGGCGGCATCTGGGATGATAGGGGGGAGCCTGTAGGGGGAGGCTGAAGGA
>OMKR01053119.1:0-15800 GCA_900302355.1 Cyttopsis rosea
CCCTGCCGAGAGTTATGGTGGTGTTCTCGACCGCGGGCGACGGCGAGAAACCGGGCGATGCCATGTCGAGTTCGGACCCCGCGGAGGAGGAGGGGGACGTCCGCAGGGCGGCCGCCCCCGCGGCCAACCTGAACCTGGGCAAGGCGCTCCGAGCGACCCTGAACGCATCACAGGAGGTAATCCGGCGGCGACGCTTTAAAACTGGGCTTTGTGGTGCGTTCCGGTAGAAGTTGGAACTCGGAAAACTCGGATCTCCTACTTGTTAGAGCGCGAGGGAACGCCCATTTAAATCGGAATTTCGGGTTCGCAGAGGTGACAGATGTGACACAGACCGTTACATGTGAACGAAGATCCTTTAGATTTTCCTTTCGATGGGTTTGTATAACTTCTGTCTTTAGATGCGTGTCAGCTTTGCCCAAACAGTTTGTTTGGGAAAAGAGTTTTTCTATTCTGTCTGTTTTCCACAAACATGTAATAATCACCTTTATTTGTACAGCAGCTGTCATACCCAGCATGCAGCTCAAAGTGCTTCACATGAATAGAAGGCCATCAAATAACTAACAATAAAAATAATAGAAACAAGCAAAATGTATTTAATATAAATAGGTGAATATTATACCACGCCTCAGATTTTGGACATCAATTTAGACCCAACATTGATCATTCCCCAGAGAATGATTTCTCTTGAATTGCTGCTCATGCAATTCACTTAGTTCCCAAATTCAAATTCTCAAGTAATCTAATAATTTTGTTAATCAAATAATCTCACACAAGATGAATTTAGGACCCTTCAGAAATTCCTGTGGTGCACACGCCGTCGCCGACGTAGTGGTGGTGCTTGTAAAACATTCGAACGACGTCCCCTCGGCGCTCGTGTGGGTCGCACGTGCAGCCTGTGCACGGTGAGGGGAACCACACTGCAGATGGTGCAAGTTTAGAAGTAAGAAGTAGAAGTCCAAGTAAGTTGTTAGATGGTGTTAGATTTGTGCCAGCAGGGGAGGAAAAAAGTGCTGAAATTGACTAAAATGGAAGCAAAGCAGAGAGCAAGGCAAAACATGTGCGAAGGACACGGAAAAAGTTGCCTTCTGCTGTGATAGTTTTAAATAAATCATCTTATACGCCATAATGATTACATAATGGTATGGTGTTGATGTAGTCGGGAAGTGCTCGGTCAGAAGAGAGGATTCAAAGTGAACTTTTGAGTATTCCTCCCACATCACCTCACAACAGAGCGACTGCTGTGCCTTGTAGCAGAAGACCCAAAGTTAAGTTTTATCCTCCACGCAAGGTTTGGGGAATTCTCTCGCCAACCACGACAACCTCTTTCCCTTCACCATCCTGCTTTAGTTTCCCGAAGTCATCCCGCTCAACGTCGGGGGCACCTACTTCACCACCCGCCTGTCCACCCTGCGGCGCTACGAGGACACCATGCTCGCCGCCATGTTCAGTGGACGCCATTACATCCCGCGCGATGCCGAGGGACGCTTCTTCATCGACCGCGACGGGGCGTACTTTGGGTGAGCACGGCATTGGACACAGTGCCAAACCGATATATTGGTATTTAAAACAAATGATTGGTTATACAGCCCTTAAAGGATAGGTTCGCTATTTTTAAGATACTACTTTAAATTTTTTAAATGTTGGTTCCCATCATTTATAACGGTTCATAGCACAACCTCACTAAACGCTTTACTGTTGGAAAAACGTACCACTCTGCTGCAGCTTCTCACGTTGTGCAGTCCAATGGAGCGAACGTTTAAGCCTTAAAACTAGGGGTGGACGGTATAAACGGTATAGAAAGTACACTGGTATGAATTTGCCCTACAGTATGGATTTTGATTATCCATGCTGACCGGTAGAGCCCTCGCAGATTTAAAGTAGGGAGGCACCGATTTATCGGCAGTACATTGGTATTCACCTTGTTGATTGCCATCGGCCTATCAGCATTGTGTTGGTTATTTGCGTTAGACGGGAACGGCATGGGGGGTGAGCGAGGGGCAGGTATGACGGCAAAACGAAACAAGTGTGACGATATGTTGCTATTTTGGTGATGTACAAAGACTGCAATAAAATATATTTAACTAAATTATTTAGTTTCTGTTATTATATAACCTGGAGCTGCAACTTTATCACCGGACCAACCGTGCCACGCGAGATCACCATGTCTAAATCCTCCACCTGCTTCCTTGCTACAAGCACCAAACAGCCTCCATGCAATTAATAAATAGAAAAAACATAACTTAAAAATAAATTTTATATCAATCCACGGTTTTTATTTAAGCCATTTCATTTAGCGGTCATTAGCGGTGAGGCCAGCCCCCATGGAGATATAAACGGCTCGATAGGTAACGAAAACACGATTCTTATTTTCATGGGATTATACACTAATTAATACATATGAATGAATTTATGAATATTATATTCCATTTCTGCCAAGTCTGTTCCGCTAGATGCCACTAAATTCACACACTGTTACTTTAAAGGGCCCACCCAGTGGTGGGTTTTAGTGCAGCCCCCCTCTAAATATTTTCAAATAATGCATCTGTTCTACTGGGTGTTGCCTCAGAATGGCTACATCAGAGGGTGGAGCGGATGTTACTCACCCGATCTGATGAGCCGTCTGGATGAATGGAAGGAACTGCTTCTTTGACCCAGTTTACACTTGGCATTAACATGCGTCTTTGGTGATCCGATAGCAATCGGACAGCTCTGATGCCAGGTGGAAACGCACCCAATGCGTCCTCAATGCGGTTTGAGATCCGATAGCTCAGACCACATTCGGAGGTGGTCTGGATCGCATATATCCACATCTGTTTGGCAGTGTAAACGCAATGTGTTGGCGCTGGTCGGGAGAGTCTCCCCGTTACAGAGGTGCAGGATTTATTATTTCCAAAACATGACACAAAACAACCAGTTTTTACTAAATTAAGTCCCATAGCAGCGGAAAGCAACGAGACACACGTCTCCCCATTGGGCTCGGGACGCACGGGGCTTTTGTTTCATTCATTCCATTCCGCAGTGATCGGGACGGTCCCTTAACTGTGTTTAAAATGTTTGTTTCATACAAGTAGGAAACTAACTTTTATTCACCGCTCTGCAGCCAAATACTACACGTTTGTCACCGGCACACAGACGCATTTTGTCCCTAAGCCATTGAGAGATTTGTATTGTGAACGAGCAGCAGAAACAATCAGAGACTTGTTGTTTTGTTTCATGTGGGTGTGTGCTGTGTTTATTATTCTCGTTCAAAAGGGATATCTTGAACTTCCTGCGGGAGGGCGAGCTGCCTCGCAGGGACAGGGTGAGGGCCGTACACAGGGAGGCACATTACTACGCCATCGGGCCTCTTCTCAACAGCCTGGAAGACTCTCAGCCGCTGACCGGAGAGAAAGTGCGCCAAGCCTTTCTGGATCTGCTCCCCTATTACAAAGGTGACACTATTCCTCACTGATACCCTAAAATATTATTATACTGTAGGTCTCCTCTAGTTTTTCTTCCTAGCTATTTGATATTTTCCTGTGGCGCTCCTATGACTCCTGTGAGCACCATACACATTCAGCACCATGGTCAGCGCCATACACATTTTTTGGCAAATAATTGATTTTAGTAGACAAGAAAATAGTGTTAACAGCAGATAATGACAAATATAAATTCAGTATTTCCTAAAAATACAAATAAATAATAACCAGTTACAATGAGTTACGTGAACAAATGAACACAATGAACGTAAACAACGCTGAGGTGGAACATTGATGTGTCGCTGCTAACCCGTCGCTGTGCCCGCCAGACAATCTGGAGCGCATCATGGAGATCGCCAAGCTGAGGGCCATGCAGAGGAAGGCGCGCTTCGCCAAGCTGAAGATCTGCGTGTACAAGGAGGAGATGCCCATCACGCCGTACGAGCGGCCGCTCTTCAACTCGCTGCGCTTCGAGCGCACGGAGAGTGAGGCCAAGCTGTTCGAGCACCACTGCGAGGTGGACGTGTCGTTCGGGCCCTGGGAGGCGGTGGCGGACGTGTACGACCTGCTGCACTGCATCGTCAGCGACCTGGCCGAGCGCGGCATCAGCGCCGAGCAGCAGTGCATCGGGGTCTGTGACAAGCACCTGATAAACCATTACTACTGCAAGAGGCCCATCTACGAGTTCAAGATCACCTGGTGGTGAAGTCGGAGGGCGAAATAGCTACCTGACCCTCCCCCCATACCCACACACACCCACACACACACACACACACCACCCTGGGGAACCGACTACGGGGCCCACAGGTGGCACTGTTTCCAACTCTCATCTGGTTTGAGATGGTCTCCCACAGCCCAGGGAAAAGCAATGACGCAGCAACCGTCCTTTTGGGAATTTGTTCTTGTTTTGTTTTTGGCAACAGTTGTGCGAGCCGCAGTGTGTTTTTGGTTCTGTTCTGCTCCGCGGGCTTCTTTTCAGTGAATCCAAAGTCGAATTGAATTAAGTGAAAAACCAGTTGAATTTGTGGTTGGAAAAAGATTCAGGAGTTGAGAAGCTGGGTTTTGTTTGTGTCTTTTACTTTATTTCATTTTCATCCATCCTGCAGAGGCCGCCTGGGTTTGGTCTCATGGTGCAACGCCCAGAGTTTCTCGCGTCTTTGAAGCCGAACAAGGTCGTTCTGTTCTTAAAAAGAAGGATTGGTGAACGTGCGAGCAGTCTCGTCCGTCGCCGTTCAAATTGGCTGAACTTTCAACCGCGCGGAATGCAAAGCAGTCATCAGGGAAAACGAATAGAGAATCTGAAGCATTTCATGTTGAAGTCGCCGTGTGATACGCCGTCGAATGCGGTACAGTGAACACCAAAATACCAAAACACAGTGCATGAGGATACAAATGTATATTTTGTGGACAAAGTAATAAACAACTGGGGAGCTAGCACATATTAATTTCGTAACACAACACAGAGGACTTTAGATGGAAGACAGCTGAGTCAGATGAGAGCAGCAGTCGCTGATGGGCAGGAATGAATCAGACGAGGGGGAGGCAGTTTGAGGGACTTGCTCACAGACAGACGGAGGGGAATGTCAGTCATTGTTTCCCTCCGAACCTACCAAATTCAGCTTTTCTTTGCTCGCCAACATTCCCATTGTGACTTTTTGTGTTTGTTTGTTTGTTTGGTAATCCAAAATTGTGATTGTGATGATTTGCTGTCCTCCTCACACCGATGCTTGTGTTCTACATCACTACTTTTATTATTACTTATGATACCGTTGTGGATTTGAAATGACTCATCAGTTCAGACTATTCTATTTTGTCTAACTGGGCTTATGTCATAATTTCACATTAGAGTTGAATAAGGTCTTCAACATACGCATTGATTTTGACTGTGATCGTTTAAATTTATTTATTTATTTCTATTTTTATTTTTTTTACAAGAGAAAATTGTATTGTATTGGTTTGCGAGTGATCCACCCCTCCTGGAATTATGGATTTAATTATTTCAAAATCATCACTTCCCCATAAATATTGCACAGCCAGTTAACCCCCAAGTGTCTCACAAAGTGATGGGTGACGTCAGTTAACGTAACTTAGCCACAATGAAGTATTATATTTATATTTATATGTATTTATCCTTATTTTGTACTTACCCGTTATGATGTCAATCAATGAATATGTTTTTCAATTTGATCAAACCCTGACCCGGTGTGACATAGATTCTGCCGTAGCAATCGTCCAATTATAATTAAAGTATACAGTAGCAGATCAAATGTCAAATTGAACCTTTGGGCCCCAAAAAACAGTACTATCACAACTGCACAGTATATGCTATTTTTTTAAGTATAACGTAATAATACAGTTGAATAAACACACATTTAATGGTAGCATGAAGTCGATATTCCAAAAATAATTGAAAAAGAAAATCATAAGCATAATAGATCCAAATTCTGGTGACTTTTAACAGCTTATATTCGTTACTTTTATTTATATAGTATTTGCTGCATAATTTATCAACATGCAATTTTCTCTGCAGCTTGATACGAGTTTGTTTCATTGAATTAGGTGTCCATTAAGTCAAGTTTAAGTGCCTTTTGTCTAGCACAGCACCATTTAAGATAAGATAAGATAAGACTTGAGTAAGGAGGGAAATTAGCAGTAAGTCAAAAAATGCCGCAATATTGCAAGCTTAAAAGGATAGATTGGAACTTTAATTATTTTCTCTAGATACCTATGATGCTGTTTGTCTTGAAATATGATGGTGCTGGAGAAGGCCCCACTCACTGACTCCATAGTGCTACTGGGAGACTTCAACGCTCATGTTGGAGGCCCCCTCGGAACGGCCTCCCTGATCTGAATCCGAGTGGTGGTCTGTTATTGGACTTCTGTGCTTGTTATGGATTGTCCATAACAAACACCATGTTCAAACATAAAGATCATACAGTAAGTGCACTTGGCACCAGAGGTGTGGCACTTGGCACTTTGGGCCAAAGGTCAATGATCAAGTTTGTAGACGTTTCAACAGACCTGCAACAGACCATATGTTCTGGACACTCGGGTGAAGAGGGGCTGAGCTGTCAACTGATCACCATCTTGTGGTGAGTTTGGTCAGATGGAGGGGGAAGCTGCCAGACAGACCTGGTAAGCCCAAACGTGTAGTGAGGGTACTGGGAACGACTGGTGGAGGAACCTGTCCGGAATGACTTCAACTCTCACCTCCGGAAGAGCTTCTACATTCAGGAGGAGATTGGGGACATGGAGTCAGAATGGCTTGTGTTCAAAACCTCTATTGTGGAAGCAGCTGTTAGGAGCTGTGGTCAAAAGCTGGTCGGTGCCTGTCATGGTGGCAACCCAAGAACTCGCTGGTCGACACACAAGCAGAAGAAGGATTGTTTAGCTCGAGGGACTCCTGACTGCGGAGAGGTATCCACAGGCAAAAAGGCCACAGTGACAGCAGTTGCGGAAGCAAAATCCAGGGTGTGGGAGGAGCTTGGAGAGGCTGTGGAGAAGGATATTCGAGTGGCCTCAAAGAGGTTCTGGAAAACCATTAGGCGACTCAAAGAGGGGAAAGAGGCACATCGCCCAGGCTGTTCTCAGCAAGGGCGGGGAAACTCTGACCTCAACTGGGCATATCGTTGAGAGGTGGAAGGAACACTTTGAGGAACTCCTAACCCCGATGTGAATGTCCTCTGAAAGGCAAGGCTGGAAGAGTCTGGGGGTCAGAGTCTATTTCCACTGAGGTTGTTGTAAAGCTCCTCAGTGGCAAGGCGCCAGGAGTGGATGAGATCAGTCCAGAAATGCTGAAGGCCCTGGATGTTGTGGGGGTGTCTTGGTTGACACGAGTCTGCAATGTCGCATGGACATCGGGAACAGTGCCTTTGGACTGGCAGATGGCAGGTGGTCCCTATTTTTTTTTAAAGGGGACCGGAGGGTGTGTTCCAATTATCGGGCAATCGCATTACTCAGCCTGCCTGGGAAAGTCTATGCCAAGGTGCTGGAAAGGAGACTCCGGCCGATTGTCGAACCCCAAATTCAGGAGGAACAATGCGGTTTTCCTGGCCGTGGAACAGCAGACCAGCTTTTTACCTTGTCGCAGATGATCGAGGGAGCATACTGGGAACGTTCTGCTGTGTGTGGTTGGTTGGGTCCAGCTTGGGGCGTTGGTTCCTCGGATTGGGAAGAAGAGGTGGCGGGAGGCAGAGGGGTAGTTGGAGGAGGAGAGGTGTCCATTGGCTGGGCGGAGGGAGAAGGGGTGGATGTGGTAGAGGAGGAGCGGGCATCTGTAGGTGCTGGACGGTTTGGTGGAGGTTCTGGAGCCGTTCCAAGTGCTCTTGCTCTTGCTCAAGCCCTACCAGTCTTTTTAATTCTGGAGATGTTTTAATACTGACTTTGCTCTGGCTGAATGAAGTCTTATCAGGTTACAAACACAAAAACCTTCCGATAGGCCGAAACCTTGAACAAGCTCTATCATGCATAGGGCTGGTGATCAAGTCTCCTAGTCTCAAGTCTCGAAGTCTCAACTTGTTCTGAAAACATTAAAGGTGCAATGCACTCAATTGCAAAATGGTTATAATGCTGTATTATACAAATAAAACACATGGGAATAAACCAGGATATTACACTCTCCTCCCACCAAAATAGGCATGCCCTCATGACTGTGAACTTTGGCAAAGAACATACAGCTATATACACACACACAGGCAGTGTGTTGACCCTTGTGTTCTGTTAACAGGAGTGTAAAGTGTTACATACAGTGTCAGATACAGTGTCCTTCTTGTATATGGATGTCACACATCTGACTATGGGAGTTGAGTCAATAGATTAGGAGCTTTCCCTTCACTGAGATCTTCTCACATCAGGTATTGGTTCCTGCCTTTCATCAGGTTTCTCTTGAACTGGGTCTGTTTCCTCAGTTTCATTTGTTTCTTCTTCGTGTGTTTTCTCGTTCTGAGCGTCACTTGTTTCTTTACTGAACTCTGTTTTATTTGCTTTCTCATTGGAGTCTAGAGTTTCATCTATGTTATTTGAATTCTCCTTGTTTTCTCCTGTCATTGCATCCCAGGCAATGTCCAAGTCCAGACTAAACGGTTCTGATATTTCTTCAGTTTCTCTTTCTTTGCAGGTGTATTCAGGTAAGTTATACCACATTCCTATTTCTTCATCTTCGAAATTGGTACATTCTTCATGATCTTCAGAATTTTCTGGATTCTCATCTTCTTCAAATTGCTTTTCTTCTCTCTGAATACAGCTTTCTTTCTTATCTGAAACAACTTCAGCTTTCTTATCTGAAACAACTTCAGCTTTCTTATTTTCTTTCGCTCTTCTTCTTTGAAGAGTCCTTCTACTGGGTATTGGTTCGACGTCAACCACAGGCTCTAGGCGCACTTTCTGTCCTAGTGGTAGTAAGTGACGGATCAGTTTCCATTCTCAGGCTTCCGCCAGCTTATGCTTTCCTTTCAGTCGTAGATTCCTGAGAAAAACTCTGTCTCCAGGCATAAGATGCGAATAGCGAATCTTCTGATCATATGCTTTATTTGCTTCATTCTGTTTATCAGAAGTTTATATGAAGCTTGTAACTCTTTCCTCATGCTGGATACATACTTCAGGTATGTCTTCTGGGACGTATCATCACTTGAGACTCCAAAGCACAGGTCGACAGGTAATCTTGCTTCGCGTCCGAACAGAAGCTAGTACGGCGAATAGCCAGTAGCTTCATTCTGAGCACAATTGTAGGAGTGTACTAAATGTGTTGACTCAACTTGCTCTTTCTCTTAATATCCAGGGTTCCTAACATGTTCAACAAAGTCCTGTTAAGTCTCTCAGGTTGCGGATCACCTTGAGGATGATACAGTATTGTTCTTGACTTTTGAACTCCCAGCATGCTCGGTAGCTCATGAATGAGACAACTCTCAAAATCTCTCCCTTGATCACTATGCATTCTCTTTGGCAGGCCATAATGGATGAAGTACTTCTCCCACAATACTTTTGCGACCGTAGTAGCTTTCTGATCTTTTGTAGGAAAGGCTTGAGCGTATCTCGTATAGTGATCTGTTATGACCAGGACATTTGCTGTGTTACTTGAATCTGGCTCTGACAGGAAATCCATGCACACAAGATCCAGCGGTCCATCACTATGTATATGAGACAGTGGAGTAACTCTCTTGGGTAGTGTCTTTCTCTGGATACAGCGAGTACAAAACTTGCAGTATTAACTTCTGGTTTCATACGTGGCCAGTAGAATCGATCTCTAACTAAACCATAGATCTCAAATCCGAGATGACCAGAATCATCATGTAGAGACTTTAACACCCTCTGCCTGTACTGGCAGCAGTAACTGTGAATGACGAGTTTTGTTGGGCGGATTAGTGATCCGGTGCAAGACTCCATCTTCTATCTTCAGCTATTCCCACTCTCTCATGAGTAGCGGAATAACAGGATACTTTGTCTTCACTACTCTTGTGACATCACCATGAGCGAGAGCTGACATCACTTCACCTATGCAGGGGTCCTTGACAGTTCAGCGACACTCAAAGTGGGCAACTGTTTGACACTCAACATTGTCAGATTGCAGTAGGCTTGAGGAATAGCATGCATAGAAGCACCGATGTAGCCAATCACTCTGTTCAGGCTTGATTTCTTGGTCGTTTTGATCACTTTAGACATCTGACACATGGCTTTTATGCCTGATGCGGTTATGTCTCTCCATTCTTGTTTTGTCTTAGACTTCTGATGCGGGCGACGGGATAATGTATCGGCATCAATGTTCTGTTTTCCAGGCCTGTATTTGAGAATAAAGTTGTAGGCAGACAATGCGGCATCTTTGACCAGTAGCATCCAGTTTTGCTGAGATTAACACCTATGTCAACAGGTTGTTCTCCCTTCCAAATTTGCTCTGTACAGGTAATCATGTAGTTTATCAACAACGGCCCACTTCACCGCTCGGAATTCTAGTTTATGAGCGGGGTACGACTTACGAAGGCAACAGGTCACAAGCCTTCGCCTTGGTCTTGATATAGCACCCCTCCTATGCCTTCACCACTAGCATCAACGTGAAGTACATAAGGCAGTTGAGAGTCAGTGAACACAAGCACCGGAGCTTCAGTAAGTCTTTCTTTCAATGTCTGGAAAGCCGTTTCACACTTCTCATCCCATCTGTCTCCGAAGGATGCTGAGGGATTCAGGTACTTTTTCCCAGCCTTCTCTTTAAGTTTTCTTCCCCTTTTTGCGGACGGAAGATAGCCACACACAAGATTCAGGGGGCAACTCACTTTTGAATAGTCTCTCACGAACCGTGTCTGTTCTCGACCAAGTTGTTACGGCTTCTATCTTGGACGGATCGGTAGCAACTCCACTCTGCACTTGTCTATTGACAGTTTAAGTCCTTCACTTTTCAAGCGGTCTAGCACTTTTAGTAGCCCAGTTTCGTGTTCTTCTAGTGTCTTCCCAAACACGAATATCATGTAAGTAAACTGTTACTTCTAGCAGGTTCATGTCTCCAACGAATCATTCTCTCGAACTGATGACCTTATGACCCAACAGGTTACATAATTTCTTTCCCATTACAGTAGGAAACACAAGCATTAGAATGGCTGTTCTTATACTGACTGTTTCATAAAGTCTTTTACAAAATAAGGCTTTTGTAATTAAGAGAAATACTTTTTGTGTTTTAATTTGACTGATATTTCACCCGTATTGTGTAAGTTGCATTGTGATTACAAACGAATTATGAATTGCAGAAGAAGGGGTAGAGGAACTGATACACACTTTGTCCTCATTGGTCTGGTGGGTTTAAACACTTTTAGTTGGTATGGAAATCAGCTTCTTTACAACAAGTAGATTGTAACTGTTCTGGGCCCTCAGTCCCAGTTCAGCAGTTCGCTCCCCTGAAACCACAGCTGGATCTCCCTCCGAGCCCCCTCCGATCAATCACTGGCATGGCCGATGTTCCTGCTCATATGAGAGCAGAAGTCACCTCTGATTGTTCCAGCTTGAGCCTCGACTGGGTGTGTGCGTCCCACCATGCTATGAGATGATTGCGCCACTTTATGCCCTTCCCACACCATGACGACCACGGGCGCGGACGTCATGTATTGCCGTAGACAGGTCAGTTCACAGTAATGTTGAGAAAGAAGGTCAGAAGCCAGAAGCCTGTAACATTTTCATGCCCACCAGTTTGAAGCCCCGCTGCTCAAAATGCTGAATCATTTGTCCCATGCCGGTCCCTGCTCCTCCTCTCCCTCTCTCTGCTGCGGCTGCGGGAGGGGGAACGTTCCGCTGCGTGTGGTTGGTTGGGTCCAGCTTGGGGTGTTGGTCAACATTAAAGGTGTAATGCACTCAACTGCAAAATGGCTATAACATAAACACAATAGAAAATGCTGTATTATACAAGTAAAATACATGGTAATAAACCAGGGTATTACACAAAGCTCTCATTATACCGCTCGGTCTTCGTTCCCACCCTCATGGTCATAAGGTATGGGTAGTGACCATAGAATCGGCTGAAATGGGGGTTTCTCCGTAGGGTGGCGGGGCTCATTCTCCGTGATCCGGGAGGACCTCCCAGTACAGCCGCTGCTCCTCCACATGGAGAGGAGTCAGTCGAGGTGGTTGGGGCTTCTTGTAAGGAGGTGGCACCGGGCAGGTCCAACCGGGAGGAGACCCCGGGGCAGACCCAGGACACGCTGGAGGGATTATACCTCTCGGCTGGCCTGGGAACGCCTAGGGGTCCCCCAGGAAAGTAGCCAGTAGCTAGTCGGCCCTGTTGCCACCGTGACCCCGACCAGGATAAGTGGGTTAGAAAATGGATGGATGGATGGATGGATGATTACTGTATCGTGTTCAACCCGAACAAAGCAGCTGCACAAAATGAAAACAGGGAAGGGATATTTAGACGCCAACTAATGACGCCTAATTTCGACATTGTGTGCTGAAATATATTTTGGGAATGCCCTCCAAGGTGTTTACCCGCCTTTGATTCCTCTAGTAGCAAACGGTGAATATTATATAAGTAAGTGATACAATGTGAGTAAGCTGCATTTACTTGGTTCCTGTTCCTGTTTTCAGAGTTTTCCCATTGAAAAGCACCTGTTGTTAATGGCTTCCGTTTGTTTGTTTTGACAGTACACGTTAAAATAACTTAGGTGTAATGACTGTTTCAGTTCCCTCTGAACCTCTTCCCTTTATCGGCCAATGAATGTCATTTGCAAATTAATTTGCCGGCTGTAGCTCCACGACGATAGCATATAAAAATAACTAAAAATAAAAATAAAGAGCAAATAATTCCCAACAAGTGAGTTGGCAAGACAATTCTTGCATTAACGTGTTGCAATATTTGTTGTAATGCTATAAACTGTATTGTACTAATAGTTTTTATAAGAGTGAAAATACAGTTTGCCTTAGTCTGTATAAAGCACCGTCTCTGTGGATTTCTTTCCTCTGCCGACAAGCGTTTGTTTGGTTATTCCTACATTCCGATGATGAATAATGATAATAATTGAACTTGTATTCCTTATTAATAAAGACAAACAAGGATGTTCCATTGGTTTTTCCTTAATTGTTATTGAGAGATGTGAGACTGGAGAAGAGCCTCGCTTCACTCTGATATAACCTGTAGATCTCACTGTCGGGCCCATATACTGTTTTATCGCAGCTAAATACTCCATTGGGAGGCAGTGTAATCGTAACGAGCGTCTCCAAATTCCGAGCCGCCGCAAACGCACCACGAGGCAGCTAGTCGGTGGTGTCCTGTCCTTCAGTCAGTGACCGGGAGCCGTCGTTGCCCTGCTTCCACGTCCTTTGCGAGGTAATGCCGTCGGACCCGACACCCCCGCGACACTTCCGCACAACGGCTGCGCGCTAATAAACAAGAGCTCGTTCCGTGTCCGCAGCCTGCTGCCGACACCTGCTGGTTCATGCTAAACTATAGCTACGGGGTTAGCATTAAGGGGGTTGTAGCTTGATCGGACGGTGGCCGGCCCGGTCCAACTCCCGTTTCCACTTCAGAGTCAACGCTGTTGATTGTTGATCGTTGTCGCCGAGCAGCGTGGGGTTAATGTGTAGTAGAGCTGCAACGATTAGTCGATTAATCGATCAGTTGCCGACTATTAAATTAATCGCCAACTATTTTGATGGTCGATTAATCGTTTTGAGTCGTTTTTTTATTTTTTATTTTTAAGAATTTCCAAATTCTCTTATTCCAGCTTCTTAAATGTGAATGTTTTCTGGTTTGTTTAGTATTGTGTGACACTAAACTGAATAGCTTTGGCTTGTGGACAAATACAGTGATCTAAAATTTTCAGCGTTTTCTGACATTTTCTGGACAAAACAACTAATCGATGAATCGAGAAAATAATCGACAGATTCATCGATAATGAAAATAATCATTAGTTGCGGCTCTAATATGTTGGGACAATAGAAGTTCCATCTGGCCCAGGTTCCATGAGGGATCGTGTCTACAGTGGCAAACTTGCCGGCTACAATATTGTTTGACGGTGATCAAAATAATGGGAATAATGATAAACTCAAGACTAGTCCCTTGAAGGCTGATGCTGAGGATGTGTCATAAACCCATCTCATTACAAATATATCTGGTTTATGAATGAAAAACATGTCTCAAAGCATTAAAGTGGAAAATCTGTGATATTACCTTGTTTAAAAAAAAAATCCATATTTAACATTTATTTATTTAGAAACAGCCATTCAATGTATTTGCGTTGCATGTGTTCCTCTATACGCCGTTGCCATTGCTGGTGGCAAGAAAGCCAAAGGTCACGTCTTACGCGTGCAAGACGTGACGAAGAAAGGCAGCCGTGGTGAATTGGACAGTTGTGGTCAGTAAACTGTTGATATGGATGGACATTCACAAAAAAAGAACCTAAAGAAATATCCCCACCACCTCAAGTGACCAAGAAAATAAACAAATCAGAATTCTGGGAATGTTATGGATTACCACTTTAAGTTTCAGCATTTATTATTCAATACAGGGTTTTTCCTGCCTCAAAATAAGGCTTAGGTGGTAACTTTGCGTGACAGCGACTGCTGTCGGTCCCGGCTTCACTGCCGCCGTCAACTCGATGCGTCGTCTCCGTACATATATATTGGGAATGTAAGTTCAGGTCTTCGAGAGATCCGTAAAAGGAAAGTTAATTTGGATTTATTATTTTTGATTAATCTGGATACCCTTGATCCATAAATCCAAACCTCATGACTCACCCCTGGCCACCCCCCTGCTCGTGGGATGACCGAATTGCAGCAATAAATGCATGGACAATTTTTAACCATTTTTACATGGTTAAAGGTATAGGTGGGGTGAAAAAAGCCTTAACCCTGCAATATAAATTCATGAGTTTAGCCTGAAAGAACTGGTTTTAGTTTCAATACCTTTCAGCTTATGAATCTCACTGAACCTCGTTGCTCTCATCACAGACTCTGAGCTTCGGAGCAGCATGAGCCAGCGGACGGAGCGGCGTGGGATCCATGTGGACCAGTCGGAGCTGCTGTGCAAGAAGGGCTGTGGGTACTATGGCAATGCTGCGTGGCAGGGCCTGTGCTCCAAGTGCTGGCGGGAGGAGTACCAGCGGGCCCGGCAGAAACAGATCCAGGAGGACTGGGCCTTGGCCGAGAAGTAAGCACCGCCATTGTGACTGTTAATGAATGGAATCATGGCATTCCGTCCTGAGTTACTCACAGCTGGATAATTGGTTGGTTTGCTATCGACCCATCCTATCTTATGAAGGGGTTACCCTTAACAAGACGATAATAATTACTTACCATTAGTACTATTATCCATATATATCCATATATTATTGTTATTAGTATTAGTATGAAATGGTTGCTAGTGGAAGTTGATATAATTTGGGCAAGGTGTTGGGAATTTTCAAATCTTAAAATGAAACGCACAAGCACCTCTTCCAGATCCAAGTAGTGCTGTGTCACGATGATGACATTTTAATTGACATAATAATTGCGATTAAGGACATATATTTTATGATCTTATATGATGATGATAATACACATACACCTCATGGAGAAGATACATTGGAACATAAAAATTGGGTTGGACAGTTAAAGGTGCAGTGTGTAGAATTTTGTGGCATCTAGCGGAACGGACTTGGCAGAAATGGAATATAATATTCTAACCAATAGTATGTTTTAATTGGTGTATAATCCCATGAAAATAAGAATCATGTTTTCGTTACCTTGAGCCGTTTATATCTCCATGGGGAGCGGGTCCTCTTCCACAGACGCCGCCATGTTGCACCGCCATGTTTCTACAGTAGCCCAGCATTCAGGCATAATTAAATAATTGCGATCAGACAATAATGCAATAATTGAGAAAGTCTAACCATT
>OMKR01053122.1:0-14951 GCA_900302355.1 Cyttopsis rosea
CCTTGCGCAAACTCTTTACTTTTTGTGCGCGTTTGTTTTGTCGGTCCTTTGGTCCCGTCTGCCCAGGCCCTGCTTGTTGGCGGGGAGGGGCGTCTGGACATCCAGTTGGACAAAATTCCTAAAATTCTACAAGAGCAAAGGTCAACGGTGAAGGCGGTACCTGTATAGATTGTGCAGGCCTTTCCACACGGGCTCCTTTTAAATGCACGGAGCACAATTTTGTGTGAAGGCTCGAGGGGGTTGCGCGGCGTTACAGCAGACGGGGGTACATCTTTCATTTGAAAACTTATTTATCGACACGATGAGACGACGGATCGGAACGTCCGCCGCCATATCACCCTCGGCCCGGAGGGTTAAATTGTGTCATCTGCCTCGCTTGTGATCACACTATCGTCACACTAACGGCTCTCATCGCTTTAGGGTGTTGAGGAAATGTGGTACGGTTTAAGCCGGCGTCTTGGCTGCGGCTGAATAGATGTTGATACCGTATAGAATTATTTATATGCGATGGCACGTCGTGGGGATTTGCGCTTCGCTTTGAGCCGTTTGTATCGCTCAGTGTTGACAGACGACAACAGTGGAGAGCTGCCGCGTGAGAGTCGTGCGTGGGTTTCTGCATGTCCGGGTTCCGACTTTGTCGTGTGGTTTGGAAATCCATAAGTGAGAATGTGAAAGGGGTGGGATGGATTGTAACACCTGGCCACATCGGTCACTGAACGCTTGGCAGAAGTTGCCTCCCTCACCAAACTGCTGTCAACAAGGTGAAAGTGTTTGTGTGTTCTGCAGCGGGAGGCCGGATAAGGTCATAAATCAAACTTGAGATCCGAGAGGCTGGGAACAAAACAAAGCCACCCACATCACCGCCAGACCCACCATGATCTCCAACAATGCCGATCACCATGGTGAAGGTATCGTAATCCTTTCTCTTTCTTTCTTTAATTGACGCATCATAGAATGCAGTGTTTTCTTTTGTAAAGAATTATATGTTTGACATCAAATTATCTTAGATCATCGTCCTCTGGCTGATCTGGGAATGGGTTGGGGCAGAAGCCTTTTGGCCTTGACATTTCATTAAAACTATATGTTTAGGTGTTCTGTATTTCATAACTAGTTTTAAAATGTGTTTTTCTCTACACTGACGTTACACGGTGCCATTTTATTAAAACTCTTGCTGATTACAATCAATGCTATTCTAGTGTAATTAGTGTGTTAGTAAGTGTTGCTGTGCTGCAACTTTTCCATTCATCATTTTTGCTCACCTCCCAGTAAGATACTATAATTGCACATTTTTTATTGTTTAGTTCCAGAATAATTTGTAGAAACAACATTTTGGAAATTATACACATAGCTTTTCTAGCACTGTGCTGTGTAGGTGTGTTGAGGTGTTTATCGTCACTAAAAGGCAGGTTAGCATACTTGTTTCAGCCTGAGGCCAGGTGACTTTGCCTAGTTTGGCGTCTTGATGTTTGTGTTTGTCTATAAGCACGTTGCACCCCATTCTGATGCTTGGGCTAGTTTGGACCACAAAGGAGAATAGGCCTTTATGAACTAGCAGCAACTAGTATTAATAAGTCAAAAACAATTGTCAGAAGAGGAACATGAGCAGAATATTCTCAGTGAATGAAGCCCTCGCTCTAATGACAGTGATAGAGGAGGAAGTATCAGAAAGTCAGGACAATGTTGAACATAATTCGGAGAACAATGAATCACCCTCTGATGAAGAAGAGGAAAATACACAGATTGAAATAGAGGCGATGCTGATGGAATGGACACATTGTGACCAGCATGGTCACAAACCCCCCCCGCAAGTCAGGGAAGACTGTCAGTTGAAGGTATCATCAGAATGGTCCCAGGCCGACCAGATTTGCAGTTACACGAGTTCATGACATCAGATCTGCCTGCCACAGTCAGCGGAGAGGATTATTCTCTTGACAACACAATCCTGGTGTTTTTTGGTGATTTATATGTTCATTAAAATGTGCTGTCTTGTTATTAAATACAAATTGTTATATAAAAAACTCATCAAACAATCATGCCCCTCATCAAATGCAAGACAAACATTACACATGGAAGATACTAAAAACGTCAAATAAGTGAGCAAATAAAAGAACATACACATTATGACCATCACGGCCAGTTTGATGAATAATCAGTGCATATTGTGTGCTTTGTAATGAAAAATGAATGGTGTAATATCAAGGGAAACCTGTCTTATGTGGACAAAAAATTTGAAATATCTGGTCAAGTTTCTAATGATAGTCAGTGACATGTGATGAACATTTGAAATAATTACTCTGAGCAGGTTAAATATGCATATCTCACAATTTTGAGGTGACTTATAGCATCGGCCATTTCTCGCCGAAACAGTATTCATTGGTTAAACATTGAAACATAATACAAGGGTTGAATGATATCAGGTCTGTTGTAAGCCTCCAGGAAGAACAAATAAAATGAAGGTTCATTTTACTGAATGCACAATATAATCCATGGCAGACTTAATTATGTTATTTCAGAGCAAAATGCCCCCCCCTCTCATCCAGGTCCCAATTACTCAGACTTGGCCCCGAGTTCGTCGGAAGCCGACCTGCTGTGTCCTCCCTCAGTTCCTCCTCGACCGTCCAGATCCCAGCGGCACTACGAGAGGATCGGTGAACGGACTGGGACCTCGTAAGTGTCTAGTATCCATCCATCCGTCCATCTGTTCATCCATCCATTCTCATGCAGGGTAACACTCACCCACATGAGCAATTGAGAGTCTCCAGTCAGATTAACCTGCATATTTAGGGGGAAACACATGCAACATGGGGAGAACTTTTTTTAAACCTAACCTACCCAGGATCCTTGACAAAATGTAAACCCAGGTTTCTGGAGCTGTGTTCCAACAATCCAAATAATTCAACAGCGGGGGGAAAAAAATTTTCATAGCAAAATACCGCCAGTGTTTCTGGGGCTTAACATTGCAGAGGGCATCTTTAAAATAAATCAACTTAATTAAATGAATAAATAGTTGACACAAATATTGTTACTATGTTGTTATTCATCAGGCCTGCAGGATTTGAAATTATCTGGCAGCTACTGTATAAACCTTTCATTTAATTGCTGGATTGAGAGCAGAGAGCGTTAATACAGTAGTTGTTTTATGGTGATCTCTTCAGAGAACAGCAGGCAGCAACACTCTACTCGCTATTTACGATGGAATGCTGCAAAACTAATCACATGAAGCTTTCTGAGATCTTGTGGTGTCTAGAAAAATACTTTGTCTGTTTACTTTTTACAACACAACTTGAAACCAAACACTGCAATATCACTTCAAGACCAGTTCGATCACATTAATGGATCTTTAGCTCATTCACTAGTCAGTACACATATTTTACATTTTTCTGATGACAGCTCGCATTAAAGCAACTGCGCTTCAGCCTTTTCAACCGGAATTGTGTTACATTTAATGATATTACATTTAATAACAGTTAGAGTTTTCGCGCCTCCCCCAGATTCGTCCAGACGCTCATCCACCTCCTGAAGGGGAACATCGGCACGGGGCTGCTGGGCCTCCCGCTGGCGGTGAAGAATGCCGGCCTGGTGGTGAGAGACGCTCAGTGTTCTTTTGTAAAAAATATTTGCTTTGCTTCTGTATAGGTTACACTGAATGGGTCAGTTGTTGGCGAAAAGGGAAGGGATAAAGTGTGTGTGTTTTGCAGATATAGCAGTAACAGCAGCCATAGTAGTAGAATTCAAGAATTGTTAATTATTCACACATTTTAACCACACGCATGCGGAGGGTGACACACACACACACACACATGCAGTGGTGAACGATGAGATTTGGTCTCTGTGTTTATCCCATCCCGGCCGTCCTTCCTCCAGGGGCAGCCAGGAGCAGTGGGCAGCCCTTTTTTCATCCGCGCCTTGCCTTTAAAACTTTGCGTTTTGAGTGTAAAGGGTAACTAATGAGCTCAGCAACAACAACAAAAAAAAACTGAACGCTCTGCAGAACATTAATATTGCGCATTCATCTAAACATGCACGGGCCTGTCCACCCTTTTCTTAATGAAAAGCAGTTTGGCCTTGATCAGAGCGAACACCGAGTCAGCACTAACACGAAATGTTCACCACGGGTTGTTGACAAGAAGCGCTTTAAGATGTTGCCAGAGCGACAGAAAGTCCAAGCTTTAAATGTTTTCACTTCCTCAACGGATTCACTCGGCACACAGGCGGACTTTAGCTCCGTCTTTGATCCGTGGTGCAGTTCTGTTCCGCCTCTGACGACCTCGAAATAGATCTTCTACGCCTGGTTTCACATGCATGAAACGTTCATCCTTTCATTATCATGTTTAAGCAATAAGCCACCAAACCACTACTCCCGTCCCTTTCCCTCCCTCCATTCCACCTGCTCTCTATCTCAATCTCTTAAACTCTCTAGTACTAATCATTACATATTATTGCAATTATTACATATCACGCACTTCTGACGTGTATTTGTATTTGTACTTTATTTTAGCTTACTCACTGGTTTGTTGGTGTGGTCTGTTTATATGTATACATATTTTTTATTAACTCCAGGACTTCCCCCTGGGGATCAATAAAGTATTCTCTTATCTCTCTCTTCCTCCAGCTGGGTCCGGTTAGTCTGCTGTGTATGGGCGTCATCGCAGTTCACTGTATGAGGCTTCTGGTGCGATGCTCCCACCACCTCAGTGAAAAGTGAGTGCATGGCCCGGCACTGGTTGAAACCAATAAAAAAAAAAGCATCTTGCCCTGAACAAAACTGAATGTAGCTGTGCGTGTCCAGCAGTAGAAGCGAAGTCATTTCAAGATGAGAACAGGCTGGAAAACGAGATGGTGTCTCGCCCACTCAGCAAAAAAAAAAACCCTCATTGCCGTTTCTGCAACGCAGACTTATTTGTCGACCACAACCACAGTATGTCCGTGTTCATCCGCCTCGATGCCGGCGCACCACTCTGATGTAGGAAGTGATTCAGTGAACTGAGGTCGTTGTTCTTAATTCATGGAACCTTAATGAGCAATATCTTCCCCCAGGGTGAACAAACCCTTCCTGAACTACGGGGAGTCCGTGCAGCATGGCATGGACAACGTGTCCTTTCTGAGGAGATACTCGCCGTGGGGAAAGTAAAGAAGCTTCATCTCGTCCTGTTTCACTGTTATTTTTTCATTTCTTAATGTTATTATTTCAATAAAACACACAGTAAGTAACGGTCCTTGTGATTGAAGGGATTCCACTGTCTTTCACTTTCTTTCTTTCTCTCTCGCTCTCTTTCTTTTAGATGGATAGTGAATCTGTTTCTCATCATCACCCAGCTCGGCTTCTGCTGCGTCTACTTTGTCTTCCTCAGTGACAACATTAAGCAGGTCTGCAGCACACACACACACACACACACTTTTTCTACGGCATATATATTGTAAAAATAATTATTTTTAGATTTTTTTTGTGGTGAAATGCCAAGTGTTTTACAACCACCAAACAATAACGGCCACTTGACAAAGCAACACAAGACAGTGATATTGTGATGTGAAATGTAAGAATGGTTGAATGAATGAATGAGATAACACATGCCCTTTTCTTTAAATCTATTAGTACCGTATCCTAACACTAGATGGGGCTATATGTGTTGTGGAACTACCAACCTGCAGCTGCTAGATTTATTGGAGGCATTTTTCTTATTAGACACCAATAGAGTCTTTCCTCTCCTCTTTTATGTATTGAATGTTTAATGTTCCCGTGCTACCAGTATTATCATTTCCTGTCTTGAATAGTGTTATTATATTATATTCTTTTTTGTTCACTTTTGAGGACCATTAAGTCAATCTCTTCGTACGGTCTTTATTGAGATGTAAAGATGTTGGATTTAGGATTTAGCTCTTCTCTGTATAAATAGCAGGTGTTGTAGAATGGGGGTTATTCATTCACCACAACTTCCTATGGAACTTCCTTGAGGCTTCCACGGCCTAATTCATCCAAACACCCGTACTTAGGATACGCTCGCCAGCGTAGTGTGCAGGCTTTGCATACTATGACGTGTCACCAAATGTACTATGTCATCCTGGTACTTTTCACATGTTGTGGACATACTAGACACTAATTTAGCGTACTAAATAGTATGCTAGTATACCATTCCAGATGCAGCGCTACTCTTTCCTGGACTCTTGCTTTGCATACCGGGTTTTTAGTTTTAGTTAGTTAGCTTAGTTAGCTTTAGTTTAACTGCACAAAGTAATGATCCATCAGAACCAGTGAAAGGTTCAAGAAGCTGAGAGATTGTTGTGCGATGTGCTCTACACAAATGGGAACGTCAACTCAAGTCAGAACTTTATATTTCCTAATCAAAGCCTTGCGGGATTTAGCTTCATTTCAAATGTTTTTATTTCATGGAATTATTTTAGCCTTCATTTAAGGCAGCGAAACCCAAATGCTAACGGGGAGTTGCATTGGCACCGGCTTATAAGAAATGTAAGAAAAGTACAACAAAGTAATGAAAAACCAAAACAGCTTGTTCTGAAACTAGCGTGAACCCGTGCTTGGCTTTCTGCTGTTCTCTCAGGGGGAGACCAAAACAACAGGGATACACTGCAGAGTGTGCCTTATTTTTAAAGTGTGTAATAAATAGATGATGCTTGAGTTTTAAATCGAGTCGCCCCTCCATGCTCCAGGTGGTGGAGGCCGCCAACGCCACCACGTCAGACTGCCGCATGAACCCGTCCAACCAGACCCAGCTGCTGGTTCCCAGCTTCGACTCGCGCCTCTACATGCTTTGCTTCCTGCCAGGCTTCATCCTGCTCGTCTTCACCCCCAACCTCAAGTATCTGGCGCCGCTGTCGCTGCTCGCCAACCTTCTAATGAGCTGCAGCCTGGTGCTCATCTACTACTACTGCTTCACGGTATGCCCGGCAAACACAGTCTCACAGAGGTTTTCTTTTCAACGCGATTTAGATAAAGAGAAATATCAACCTAAACCCCATTCCTTTGCTTGTCTTACAAACTCCTAGCCCTGCAGCTCACAGTCTGTTTGGATGCGTCGCTTTACAGCATGATGGCTTGAAACGTTCAAACTGACACAAGAACAGGTCAAAACAGATCATTTGTCTTTTGTTCTTTAGCAATTTAATTTCCTAAAATGGTTCATTATAAAGAGTAGCAACCATTTTTGAAGGGTAATTGTTGGGTAAAAAAACATTAAAAACCATTTAACAGAATTAAATGAGGTAATTTTCCAATTGAACAAAGTGAAGGCTTTACATTCATCCTAGGGTGATTCATCTGTAGATTTAGCTTCTCTCACACACACACACACATAGACTCGGTAAATCGCTGTGTTTTGCGGCGTCCTCCTCCAGATGCGTAGAAGCAGCGTCTCTCCTCTGAAAGATGGCCTCGCCTCCTTGGGAGGAAAAAAAGCAATTTTCTTCTGCAAGAACCCTCCCGAGATGCAACGGGGGGAAAGATAAAGGGGCTCGTTGATCAATGACCTCAGGAAGGAGTTTAGGAAAACTGAATTGTGTGGCTGCAGCAGAAGCATGTCTGCCATCGATCTGTGCTGTTGTTTGCTTGTTCCACTCCAGACTCTGGAGTCGCTGTTTTTCTCCACAAAGTGGACAAGGAATTCAACTTAATAATTTATTGATTTCTCTTGTAAAATTCTCTTGTGGCTCCAGTGCCACCCAACTAGCACTAGCAGCACATCAGGCCTCGGTACTGGGGGTCGCTGGAGGTGACCACATAGTCCCCGCACCTTCCATATTTATATTTTGCTGAATTTACAATTGTGCTGTTGGCATACATGTTCAGATATTAAATACAATAATTATATATATTTTAAATTATGTATATGTTTCTACATAAAACAGGATGAAATTGATTCAACGTGTGTTGTTACTTCTAGAACATTTCATCACATCCTAATAATATGGCATTAATAGCGAAATTCTTGATTATTTCATTCGTTATAATTGTGATATGAAGTTTTCATACCGTCCCTACATGTAAATTTTAATATACAAAATTAACTAAACGAACCACAACAGCCAGAAGCCTCTATGAGGTGTCAGAGGTCACTGTTAAAGGTGCAGTACAGAGCAGTCCAGTCAATTAGCCAACAGATATTCGAGAAAGAAACTCTTTATTATGATTTTTCACATTAGCTCAACACTGGTTTAATGTGTAACACGGTGTGATTTTCCCATCTTTCTACCAGAACATTACGTACCCCATCGACTTGCCCAAAGTGGGAAGAGCCAAGGACTACCCACTCTTCTTCGGAACAGCCATCTTCGCTTTCGAGGGGATCGGAGTGGTAGGAGAACACAACAACTCAGTTTGACCCAGTTCTGGGCCGAGCTGAAGAAACAATATATACACACTGCATGAAACACACATAACTAAGGCGTTCATTACTGTGGAAAATCAACTAAATTATTTACTAAGATTTCCTTCAGATTTTATTGCTTTATCATTCATATTAATTGCTAGAAAATGCTTTTGTTCTGTTACCCTGAGTATTGTTAATCTGACCCAGAAATACTGCCAATTATTTGTGACCAAATTCCACTTTCATTATCAAAACGAGGATACCTGAACAAGCCAGATATCTTAGAATTAGGGATGTATTTGTAAGGATCAGTATAAACTATACTGTATATTATCATATATCATAATTATATGATGGCCCTGAAGTGCAAATCACAACGACAAATAGGAAAACACAACAACAAATCAAAAGAACACGACAAATAGGAAAACACAACAACAAATCAAAATACACAAAGACAAATAGGAAAACACAACAACAAATCAACAAAACATAACGACAAATAGGAAAACACAACAACAAATCAACAAAACATAACGACAAATAGGAAAAACACAACAACAAATCAAAAAACACAACGTCAAGTGGCTAATTTACTATTTAAAAAAAATAATAAGGCATTTGAAATTCCTGTCCAGGCTGTGTGGGATTCTTAATTTTGTGTTTCAAAACAGAGAAAACCTTCCATCCTTTAACCTCCTCCTCCTGGTGCAGGTCCTTCCTCTGGAGAACAAGATGCAGAATCCCTCTGGCTTCACCCGGGTTCTGTACCTGGGCATGGGCTCCGTCACCTTCCTCTACATCAGCCTGGGAACCGTGGGATACATCTGCTTTGGAGAGCACATCGCTGGCAGCATCACCCTCAACCTGCCCAACTGCTGGTGAGAACCAGCATTTAGTTAGTTATTCATTGTGGATCGAGAAAAAGACACAAATGAACTTTACGTTATCAACGTTTCCTATCGGATCCTTACGGAAAGTTAAACATTTTTTATGGATTTACAGATTAAATTTAGATTCATTTTTACTTTCTGTCTGGTTTGAGTATTTACCTTGTATTTATCTTGTATTTTCCTTGTAATTACCTAACTCTCTCAACTCTTACATAACACATTTCATATTCTCCACTTTTCTTTATTTAGTCTTAAAAAGTGTGGCCTCAGGAAACTATGTTTAATGATTAACTCTCAAACTGAAGTTATTGTATCATTACAATTGTATCATAAAATCATATAATATAAATCCTTCTTGTAAGGCGCCCAAAACAGATTAAAATTTAGGCCCCGCGGTGGGGAATCTTAAAACCCTTTCCCACTTGCACTGAACGCCCTAAATCCACTGGCAATATTCCATATTGCCGTAATGTGGGAACAGAAGCTGGTGTCGATGTTACATAAAAGTTATGTAAATATCCCTACGGTATGCGGTATGGCCATAGACGGGTGTGTTGTGAATGGAAGCGGTAACATTGCTGGGGCAAGCACGTACGTCCGTCTGACGTCAATCACAACAAGTGAATGAGCTTTGTCCGTGCGCCGCTCCATGCGCTCTACCCATCGCTCTCCGGCACGGGGGGTGTGGACCGGGACGGCACCGGGTGACTTCTGTTGCATGTGCAAAAATGTTCCAGAACATAGCTGCATGTGTGAATTGTGAAACTCACTAGCGGTTATCCCAGTAATTTACCGGGAACTATGTCTAAAAGAGGCTTTAGTAAATTCTCCAGAAGCATGCACTTGCACTTTCCTGCCCAAACTCGGAAATACCTTAGTTATAAAAGAGAGTAACACAGACACCATCGAAATGCATTCCTTAAATAATTTCAACACAACGGCTTGTTGTCTTAGATACTGCAAATCAAGATTATTTTGTTTTCTGACAGACACGACACGAGTGTTTGTGCTCCTTCTACCTCACACTTTCTGTCTTTGACTTTCCTCTTCATTTTTGTTTCATCCAACTTCTCTCTCTCTCTCTCTCTCTCTCTCTCTCTCTCTCTCTCTCTCTCAGGCTGTACCAAATTGTCAAGCTGCTCTACTGTTTTGGGATCTTCATTACCTTCGCCCTCCAGTTCTACGTTCCGGCCGAGATCCTGATCCCGCCGCTGGTCGCCCGTGTTTCCGGATACAGGCAGATCGTTGTGGACCTGCTCGTCCGGACCGTGCTTGTCATCTTCACCTGTAAGTCAGAAAAACATGGATAGAACTTTATTTGACAATTTAAGCACAGGGCGAAGAATTAATCCTTAAACTTCCGGATACAACAAAACAGGTCAAGGCGCGCTGAAGTAATTCGGGTTGCATCCTTTATGACCTTTTTTTCATCATTTGTAGTTATAGAGTCATTCAGAATTTTTTAATATGAAGTATTGTTGCGGTGGAAACTCTGTCTTGAAGGGTGTGTATCTGTACCACTGGCTGCCCAGAGTGAGAGTGAGAGCAGATAATATGTGTGTGTGTGTGTTTGCCACGAGGCTGGTAGATAACAGCGCCCTCCCTCCGAGCCACAGTCTGGAAAATTATTCTGTGGAAATTAAATCTCCAACTTCGGTCTATGACATTCAACCGGCAATCACGATAAGTGTGTGTACGTGCGCCGTCGTATGTGGTGCATGCAATCTGTGTGTTCGTATGCGTGCTTGCTGCTCTGGGCATGCATGAAATAATGTGTGTGTGTGTGTACATACAGGTGTTTGTGTGTGTGTGTGTGTGTGTGTGTAACGTTTCCTTCCTGCTCCCTGGCGTCCTGAGCCCGGAGCGGGAGATCACATCTGGTGTGAGTGGGGATGAAAAAGCCTTTCTGCCGTGACAGGTGATTAACCCGCACCACCACCAACTCCCCCCCGCACGAAGCCCGGGCCATGTTTCCAGCCGCAGCAGCAAACAGTTCCCACCAAGCTATTTATAACAAACAATAGCGCTCCTATTGATTTCCATTCATTAAGGAGCTCTGATTCTGTCGCTCTGAGCTGCAGAGGCAAATTGTGTCCACTAGAGGGCAGGCCTTTAGCACAGCAGGCAGTAATCACACCACTGGTGGAGGTGTAATACCTTTTGAGATCAACTTACATTCGCTCATGCTCTGTTGAAAGACAAGGCTTGTTAAGGTCACGTAGTTTGCGTTGAGACCTTGGTTTTCTTCCATTGGGCTCCTCAGTAAGCATGTTAACTCAAACCCATGTTAAAGACAACTCCTTTGATCATTCCCGTGAGAACAGATCCCTCATGCCCGACTAGTCTCCCAGAGTCGGCTGATGGATGGATGCTTTCATGTGTCTGGCAGACTAAGGCGTAGTGGAACTAGTAGGAGAACTGGGTACTCGCTTGCCGATACTGAATGCCAATGCGAATACTAACATTTTCATGACAATAATTGTAAGACAGCTGAGTTTTGGATGATGTTGTGTGTTTACAGAGCTCCAAAATTAGATTTTTAAATATTTATTATAATAATTTTTAATTAATCTGTCGTTAACGATAACATTGTGGACTAATGTTAAACCATGTTAAAGAAAATTTTATATGCAATGGATGAGGAAATACAGGCTTTGCTGGCAGTGTGGGCAGATGAGGTGATTCAAAAACAGTGTTTGCCCTTGGTTTCCCTCTCTGCACAATTATGTACTGAACAGAACTAAAAAAGCAATGTTAAAGTTGAAGTTGACATCATTGGCAAACTAGTCATTAACAATAGCTTGCTGATAATCAAGGGCCAACAGGGCTTTATTATTGCGCTCAGCCCTGGATGGCCCGCATGCCATATACTCCAGGTAGTGGGGATGGGATAGAACAGTGGAAAGCTCTACCCGCTGAATGACACAGGAAATAAAAACCCCGACCCTGGAAGCGCCCCTGCCGTCCTCCACCAGCCGAGCTGCAGAGAGAGGAGAGTGGTCCTGGACCTGAAGCAGTGTCTCTGCCACGCCATGCTCTATCAAACTACAGGACACGCAACATTTGTTAACATCTGCACGTCCATCTGACTTTCTCAGCTCTGGAACCACTAGAGAATTATGTAAATGTCATTCTGCTGCATTTTACAGGCTCCTGCACATGCATGTTGATCAGCTAATAAATGGGAATAAATGCATAGGCCCGTTTATGTCCACAGGTCATTTGCAATGAAGACTCTCTGGTTTAATTGTGGAGAGCATAGGCGCTGGAGTGACTACACAAGTGTGTGTGTGTGGGGGGGGTATCATAGATATCATCTTGTCCACATAATTTACTTGTTTTATAATTATCACGGGTGCTCGCTTATTAATCGCAGTAGTAATGAGGATGTCTACAGTTTGAGTATTCCCAAGTGGTGTAAGGTGTGATCTAGCGGCCAAACTAGGCCCACGCCCCCTGGACTACAGACCTTTCTGCTGGTATATGTAGATACCATTTACATATATAAATGCCATATCTCATTTGTCATGAGTCCTGCTGTCCAAGGCCAAATACCCAATTCCTGATCATAAACATCTTGTGAAGTCATCACATGTTTGGTTTGCGTCCTGTTCCAGGAGTAATCCTTCCATACATCACAAGATCCAAATGATAAAAGGTGCAATAAACATCTCTGATCTTGCCTTGTCAACCAAATCTTGCCTCGCCTTCGTTGCAATAACCCATTCTAATCTGTCATGTGATTACAAATAGTCATGATGCCTAGACCTAGAGGAACGTTTCTGTGCCTTTATTATATATCCTGCTGCTTGTGTCAAAATTGTATATCAACAGTTCAAACCTCTCAGGTCATCTGGGACCAGCCGAATAAGTGTCTATACTGTAAAGACCAAACAATGAAAGACCAAACAAACTTCCAGAAGATCTCAGACTTGCCTCAGTGCTAGACGAGGGTTAGGATGAATAGACTTCGAAAGCCAGTGCACATACAATTCCAGCTTTACATTCTGCAGCCACATGCTAGATCAAGACAGAACTTTATATATGAATTATTAAATATTAATTAACAGCGATGTATCCGGTATGATTTAACGACAATGATTCACAATAATAAGTGCAGTTAGGGACTGAGTTGAATATGCCAGGAATGTAATTGTCATTGCCGCTGGGAAATAGTGTCTTTATGACCAGTGCGATGATCAGAATGGAGCCTTCAAACCGTCAAAACGTCTGTCCTGATGGGAGTGGCTGCGGGTCGGCAGGCAGAGGTTCAGAGACTTTGCCGGGAATGTAAATGTGGCCACAAAGACGGGAAGATGCATTTGTGAATGAAAGAAGTGGGTCGAACAATGCATAATTGTGGCTCATAGGCGAGAGCCGTTGCTTTTGTATGGGAATCTTAAGACGAGGCGCAGGTAGCGGCCATGTATGCCTGTGTGTAATAGTCAGCCCTTGGAGGACTCCTCATAAAGAGAAACTGCGGCTTTTAATGGAGAAATGGATGTCGCTTCTCGGGAGGCCACTTTTGTCTTTTGTGACTCAGTCTCCTGTGCCGTGGCTTTGTCTCTCATTGTCAGCGCTGCAAGGTTATCTGGCGGCTCCGCAGTGGAGAGAAAGAACACAACTCCACGGGATTTTACTTTCACCGCGTCTCCTGCTGGCATTCTCAACTCCTCTGTAATGTTGCGTGGCAGATTAAAGGCAACAACGGGGCTTAGGAAATGTATACACCGTGCTACTACTCAGAGCAGCTTTCTCTGTGTGATTAGACTCTGAGTAAACTTTTTGCTCCGAGAGCCGCCGGCGTCCAAACACTGACATTAAGAATGTTCCAGCTGCAAGATTGCTTTCCCCAAAGGAAAAAAAATGCCTTAAAGCGAGGATTTTTATTTATATGAGGTTTAACATTTTACGGTCCTGTCATTTAGCGCAAAGAATGAATCTGAGTTTGAATCATGCCCTTTTGTCTGGTTAACTCTAAAAGCCTCCATTGGCTTTATTTACTCATCTGTGTTTGTTTAAAGGGACTATATGTCGTTTTATTACATGTATTAATCGCTTTGTATTGCCAACGTGTGAATGGATTGTAACGCAACTTAAAAAATGAGACCTTCCCCGACTTTCTCGGTGCCTCTAACAGCCCGTGGACTGATTTCTATGTGAAATACCTACAACCAATGTGAGCAACGAAACGCGCGACGTAGCGCTGATCGACACACATGGAAGTGCGGTGCTTGGTTCTGGCTCGTCCATTTTCAAGCAGGAAAAAATGGCGGCTGGTCACAAACTTTCTCATATTCCAGCTAAACAGTTCACTAAAATAATGCTTCTGAAAACATTTGAGGCGGGAAATAGGCAACGCAGTAACAAAATCTCCGTCACAGTTATTTCACTAAGGAGAGCTTTTAACATCTAGTGAACTGCTAAATGAACTGGGCCAGCCGGACAAGCGCTAATAAAACCTTTCCTTTCTCCCCCTAGTTTGCCAGGGTCACGAGTTTCAGTGTTCAGATAAGAGCGAAAAGTTGGGCCATGAGGAAACGCTCTCTCACCAGGTTCTGCTGTGATCTGTGCTCATGTTGAAAGGTTAGTTAATTTTAACTTCAGGGCGTAGAGATTAACTGTGAAGCGAGCGCACTATTCCAGTTGACCACAGGCACAGGGAATGGCGGATCAAGGAATTGTAGATGCTTCTGCGGGCTGGTTTCAGAGGAGAGGGATGCTGAGTGAATGATAA
>OMKR01053125.1:0-13368 GCA_900302355.1 Cyttopsis rosea
GAACAATAGAGACATGTGAGTATTGTGTCTTTTTTTTGCATGCAAATGAGTGCTTCGTGCACAGCGATGTGCATAAATGCTTGTGCGTGTGTGTGTGTGTGTGTGTGTGTGTGTGTGTGTGTGTGTGTGTGTGTGTGTGTGTGTACAGTAAGTTTGTGTTTACCATCCAGCTGGGCCGGAAATAGAGGCAAGTTCCTGCGTACTGTGTCTGTGTGGTGGGAGTCCCAGCTAACGACTGCCCCCTGCTCCGTTTCCAGCAGCCGCTGTGATCATCTGCTGGTCTGACACACACCCAAATCCACCCACTTCAACTTTGATGTCGGTTTGTTGTGGGGGGTGAGAGAGGTCAAACCACAGAGTAATGCCGTCTTCTTCCCTAAAATCTTCTCACATTGAGGTGCCTTAAAGGATAGTTTTGCCACTTTTTCAGACCAGGCCTAAAAAACGTTGTTTCCCAACATTTATAGCTAACTGTTCATACATAGCAACAACGTCATCCAACGATCTACTATTGAGAAACTTCAAAAATACTTCAAAATAACCAGAAGGTAGTTACAAAAAAATTAAAAAATACAAATACACTGACTCGGATTGAAAAATAGCGAACGTAGCCTTTAACTGAGGCGATAAACACACCTGATTAGCAGATGAGAGGAATTATTTATCCAATTTCATCAGCTCAAAACAATTTTTTGTTGTCGTCGCTTGAATAACAGATGAAGGAAGGAAGCCCTAATTTGTCTTTACTTTTTTTCTCTTTTCCTTTTGTTGAAGCTGACGTCTACAGTGGCGTTCCCTTCTCAAAGGAGCGAGCACACCGTCCCACGACCCGAAGTTAAAAGAGGGTTTCATCTTCACTATATATTACGAAACGCAGTTCTTGTAAATAGACTATAGAGAAGTTGAAGATTTTTTTTTTCTTGATGTTTACTACATCCACACAAAAGACTCCCATACTGTCTTGTTAAACATAGCATGTTACGTAGTTGGAGAGTTGTTATATAATACTAATAACATTGCCCACTTGCCATCCATTGCAGCCTGTAATAGGAAATATGAAACATGTGAAATGTGGGCTTGTGAAGCCCTTTGACACTACTGCGATTAAGGACTCGAGAAATAAACTTGACATGACTAACTCACCTTGAAGGCATGACTTGGACTATACAAATTGTGTTATATTCAGAACCTCACATTTTAAAACTGAAGAGGGCATGTTCGAAACCTAGCTAACCAAGCATGGTGGTTTGTGCGGTTTTAGGATGCAAGCCGGAACTGAAACCTTCCTTGCACTCTTTGGCAACATTGGCGCAACCATTGTCATAGTCTGTAAAGCGAGGTATACGCATACAAGTGGTCTATAGCCAGGCTGCCTGCTTGCTGCCTTTCTGTGTGTAGTATGGAGACGCTTACAATTCATTCATAGATAGTTGCTATCAGGCCATTTTCAGGTGTTCATTGAACATCATTGGTGGACATACCATATGAAACATTACTCAATACAGAACATTTTAACGGCTTAAAATGCATCTGGAGGAGATCCACCAATTTGCCGTGTACTCTACAGCCTTCCTCAGGTTTTTCAAGGACAGTATTTCAGGGTAGGTCCCTTCATCTCGTTTTCTGTCTCCTGTGCCTGTTTTGGGATCTGGACGGACTCTCCACTAATATCAGTCGCTCTCACGAAAATGTATTCTTGCGTTTGTCCAATCCACGATGCGGTCCTCTGGCCTGCAATGATCACACAGCGATTTTACATCTGTAACATCTTAGGAAGGTCAACAAGCTGTCAACAAGGGATTCTACTCTCTAGCCTGTTTAAAAGAGCCACGTATAGTCTGAACAGATCATAGAGAAAAAAAGTGAAACAGTGCTAGTGAAACAAAAAAAAAACAGCCCATGTACTTGAATTCCAGAATCGCTGCAGGGGAAAGTGATTGAACCTGAACGAGATACCCAGCGCGCCATTATCCTCTTTATCTCATTTAAAAAAAACTACAACCTATACCTCCTCCATCAGTCCTCCCACTCCATCCGTTTAGAGGGGCCGGACCCGGATCAGGACCCGGAGCCCGTCACCCCCGTTGAGTCACCAGCTCACTCCTCTCCTCCACCCTGTCCACTCTTCTCTCCTCCCGCTCCACATTCGTCGCTCAACTCCCTCCCTCGTCTTTCAACTCCCTCCTCTCTCAGCCCACGCCAACTCGTCACTACCTCCTCCCACTCCTTCCTGCTTCCGCTCTCCCTTCCCTTCCTCCACTCGAGCTCTTCACATGCCAGCTCTCGCCACCTCCCGACTCTGTTGCTCGCTCTCCGGCAGCTTGTGGCCTTGTCTGCGGAAATCCAGAGATAAGCTGAGGAAAATGAGGAATTGAATAATATACCTTGAGGGTAGATAAGGAAATTGTTGGGTAAAACTAATTGATTGATCGCCGCGGAAATTTCCTTTGGTTCAGGAATCAGCGATCGTTGACGCCACGTTCAAATGATGTTCAAATGTTCAATGAGCACAACACAGAGCGACACATCAGCATGAACAGCATTCCCCCAGTGACTTTAATTAATCTACACTGTTGTTCTGGGTCTTGGTTGCTCTACAATTTTCGTTGCTTTTGTACAAACCAATTCAGAAATACTTGAGAAGAAAATACTTCTGTGTGATCCCTATAAGATATCTCATGACTTGAACACGTCCAGCGTCCAGGTACGGGAAGATGTCTTCCATTAAAAGTGTGACATCATTACCTGTTTGTTTGTAGGGCATCATAGGGGCTCTATGGCAATGTCTTTGCAACAACAGCATCATAGCCACAACACTCGCAACCACTCACCACGCTAAAATTCTCATTCATCAATCATATCTTTAATGAGATTTTGTCGTTATCAAAACCGACAAAGTCAAATATCAATATTTTCCAGTATAAAGGGAAGACACAATAAATGTGGTCTTGCCACAACATCTATCTCACCGGGAGTTGACACTTAGACAATACTTCCTTGAAGTGTTCATATATTAAATAGCACATGATGCCTACCAGAACAACAACATTCACCTCAAGCTCAATGCAAGTGGACTCTGCTCAGCGTAGTGTGCCGTCTTGGAACCTGGAACTTTTCACATTACGGCTCATTGTGAACTTCCTCGAGTTACCAGGCTCACCGATCAAATACCAAGTATACCCACAATCAAACCATAGTGAATTGAGTGAAGATTATGTTGTTTCTAACGCTTTCAGTGAGGACCTCTGTGTTCCAAGATGCAGATATATAAATAGATATGGTGATTGTTACTGCCTGCATGGTCACTTCTTGGTCTTTTTCTTGATTTGAGGGAACATCATGACTAGTGTGAAGTGAATTGTCGGACGGAGGTGAAGATTTCACTTTGTGGTAAGTGTGAACACTTTTTTAGACATTTTTTTATGATTTGTTGGGGGGCACTGTGACTTTCTTTGAAGTGACATGACTACACAGGCCTATTATCATCAGGGTTGAATTAGCCCCCATTTTTGGTCCCTTCGCTCTGATCTCCCTGCTACCACCCTCCTCCCCCATCCACCCATTCCCCATCCCCAATGTGTCCTGGGAGACCCATTCTTTTTTATCACTGGGGCTGTTTGATCTGGGCCTATGAGCTTTTCAGGTTCTGTGTGCAGATACAGTTAGAGAGGAAGAGGGAGTTAGAGAGACAGACAGACAGACAGACAAAGGCTTACTTATTTCTGGGGTTCTATCGTCCGTCTGGGTTTTCTTTTCGCAGTTATTGCTGCCTCTCATCACAGGTGTAAAAAAAAAAAGAAAAGATGGAAAAAAATAACATTTTTGAACTTGAGCGAGCTAGTCCCGCACACATTGGATTTAAAACCTGTGACAAGTACCCACCCTCCCACCACGAAGGCAGAACCCAGCCAGTCCGGCCGCATTAAGACCAGAGCCGCAGTGCTATCGCTCTCTTTCTGGTGCTTATCACTGTCCCATCCAGCTGGCCAGTGCCCAATGCCTGGTAACCATTACTGCAAATCCCTATTTTATGTTTGCCCCCCACCATCAAAGACCCCCAGAGACACGCGAGGACTCTTTTTGTGCCACATCTAAATCGGGAGGACTATAAAGTCTGTGAGTCGTGGCTCACAATCTATTCTTCTTTGTCAATTTGTTTCCTTTTCCTTTTTTTTGTGAAATTTGGATACATAATTGTTAACAGGGGAAATAAAGGGAACAGGGAAAATAAACAATTTCAATGAAATTTACAGGGCTGAAAACTAACTGAGATTGATTTGGTGCAACTGCAAAATGACTATGACAGCTTCAGCCTTCTCGCTTTGTAAAGGCTGGCAAATATGTAAGAGATAGAGTAGTTACTAGTAGAACTTACTAACAATCGCTACCATTGATGCGTTTCCCTGGGAAGGCTGTACAGTAGATATTGTAATACTAGTCTTAAATTTCAAATGGAGCAAATTTCAAATTTCTCAAATTTCAGTGGAGCAATAACAAAGCTCCTCCAGAAGGTCCTAAATTAAACTTGCTGATCCGCACAGATATCCCTCCGGTTCCGGAAGGGGTATGCTGTGTTTCCAATTCAGATGCTTGAGTTTATACTTATTGTGGTAAGGTAGGTAAGACATTATGAAAAAGAGTCTTCGAATCACACAACTCTGGTTTCATTTCCAGCTCTGATGTTTGCACAGTGTTTTTTTTTTTCATTGTTTGCAAATGTCTGAAGGTCGGACAAAAAAATTCAAGTCAGTCAGCCAGTCGGAGTCATTTGACTGCGATATTGACATTTTCCAAAATGAACGCTGCTGCTAAAGGAAGCCTGCGAATAATTTCACTAATGCCGAATAAATTGTTTCTCTCTCTCTCTTTCTCTTTATGTAATTTCACCCCTATTTCTCGTTGATTCTGTTAAACTAGAACTCTATATGGGACTTGAGGTGCAGAATCAGAATTTGTGGTTTCAGAAAAGAACTAAGGACCTCTAGCCTGGCATCGCCAGACCAATTCGCAAATGCATATTAGTCTGGAACCTCTCTGCTCATTTTCTATTTCCAAGGGGTGTTAACAACAGGCGCAGACCAAAATGTCTAAAATTGACACAATTGGATAGACCCACAACCAATCAGATCAATGAAACATGTGATGTAGCACTGAGTGAGTTGGTCAATTAAACTTTTATCAAATCCTGTTGGAAGTACGGCAAACACATCCTTCTTATCAACGCTTTTAGAGAAAATATACCATCCAGTTTGTTTAATATTGTCATGATAGCAGATTCAAAAGACAGTTCCACATCAGCGGCAGCCATCTTGGTAAGGTCCCTCAAAGGTTCTCCTCTGGATCGTCATCGTATCAAACCCGCCCCATCTTAGATAAACAGAAATCTGTTTGAATGGGAAGGTGGCCAGAGCAAATGAAACATAAGCTGGTTCTGGTTGTCTGGTTCCCAGGCTAAGAAACCCCTGTCTTGCTTCTTGCTGACTGTCCAAATCAATTGCTTCGAGCGATAACCAAGAGCGAAGAAATATTATAAAATGTAGATTAGATGCCTGATGTCCTCAGCGCAGGGCCGTTGTTAAACAAATGCTAGTTTGGATGGAAGTCTAGATGGAAGGCTTAACAGAGTACATGGGTAAAACTGTCCTGCCTCCTTGCCTGTTGCCTAGCTACCACCTGCATCGTGTATATGTGTGTGTGTGTGTGTGTGTTTGTTGCTAGAGATGGAATGTTAAGTGAAAGTTGAATACATCATGCATACCCTACACAGCTCCTGCCCCTGCTTTCATTCTTTCTTTATTTTGTTCTTTCTTTCGGAATATTAACACTATTCCATCAATTAATTTGATTGTTTCACCCTGCCTCGCATCCTTGAGTGCTTACCGCGACGTGCATTCGAACAGGTTGGGCTGAAAAAAGACTTTGCAGCGCGGCTTGTTCGTGGCACACCAGGTTTGTGATGTTGAACTTTATGTCGGAACGTTTTCCCCCAGTCGAAAAACAACGTTGGCACAAGGGCGATTGCGAGTCTTTTGTACGGACTCAAATACCACTTCAGAGATATGGCTGCCTTCGGATAAGATGCAGCTGTCTTAAAGGTGAAACTATATCCTGCCACCACATATCTACTGAATACATCAGTGCCAATTTTTCAAATCGTGCATCTCAACTTTACCCATTGCACCTATCGTAAGCCAGGCTATACAGTATATATTCGAAAAACTCAGCACCCACAAGGATCCGTTTTGACATTCTTTATTGTACAATGGCAGTTGAGGAACTTTTTAGCTTCTCCGCTGCTGCGGTGCATCAGACAACATTGAAATTATTGGCAAAAAGTTTGGCTTTTTGACGATTCGGCTCTTCACGAGTGACTCAGTAAGTAGTAGTTTTTTGGGTTTATTTTTCTTTGAGGACTCCCAGGTCCACTTCTTTAATTCAATCAATCCAATTCAATCCATCCCTTCAAAAGAATAGCGGGGACGGTATATGTAGACACGAGGGAAGACACACGCTAGTAGCCCCCCTCCCACCAGCCTCCAGAGTTGTATATGGATCGTAAAAAAAAAAAGTCTCTTTAATCATTCAGCACGCTGTGCAATAAATATATTTAGCAAGCCAACTATCCTGCGTGCATTCTTGTGACGGACAGACAGGAGAATGGTGTGTGTGCAGCTGAGGCTGCGTCTAGTGGTAGCTGAAACGGGTCTTTTGGGTTCCATTAGGAAAAGGAAGAGACTTTGTTCCCAGCTGGTTGTCGCACAGTAGGTTTGTGATTATCTTGCTTTCTTTGTCTTTTCTATTTTTTCTGTACTGGAGTCAGGCTATAGCAGCCCCCGACCCCCAGTCCCTTTCATTAGCGCACTGTATCCGCCTTGCATGGAGATTGTACTGTGAATGTTCAAATGTGTGGAAATGCTTTTGTCTTGAGGGGAAATCAATGAGATTATTCAGTCGGTTAGTGTGAGAGTGTTGGATTGAAAAAATATGTAATTTGAAAACAACTAGGAAGAGCGTCATTAACTATTGCGCTCAAAGAGGAAAGGAACACCAACCCCTGTCAGCTCTTCACTTGAACCTCCTGTTGTGTGTGGCAAGTACATTGCGATGAAAGTGTTAAGGTTGACCACATCAACGCCCCTCCCAACCGTATCTTCTGTTTACCACCACTGTCTACAGCGAGGGAACGTATGACGGGGTAAAAATTCAGCGTTGAAAACTTTCCCTGGTGCAGACATCCCTTACAATTGAATCCCCCCCCCATGCGTGGCCTCACATCGTCACATGTGCTTTACATTTGATCCAAAACAACAAATGTGAACATTTGCCACAACACGGCGTCCCACGTGAAACGGACGGGTTTTTTTGCTCCTAAATCACTTTTTGCTTAATATCGATTTGTCACCCTTTTGTAGAGTTAGATAACTTTAAGAAACTGCCGCACAGTCTCTGAACTTGCAATTTATTGGATGAAGCGGCATTTCGGTCAAAGCACCTTCATCAGGCAAATATTGGCCTGATTGCGGCTGATGAATACTTGATGAATATTATGGTCCTTTGACTGAACCACCACTCCATCCAATAAACCTATTTTAATGTTTATTTTTGTGAGAGAGTGTCTCTTCTTCGTTCGAATATATTCCAAGGACTTCAAGTTCTTCTCTTATGCAACTGTCCCTCTATATGTATTTTTTTGTAGTGCAATTGTGCAACTCGGTTAAAAACAACTTTTTTTTGGAGATACGCTACCCCCAAAAAGAAATACAGCTCCCGATTCTGGTGAGTTAACAACCTTAAATTGCAATTCATTTCTCAATCTATCTTTCAATCTATCAGTACTACATTGATGACTGATAAAACAAAATGATAATTCAAATAGTACTCCACGTTTATCTTTACCCATCACTGTGGTACAATATATGTAAATATGTTCTGATTGGATTCAAGGGTTAGCACTAACCTTGCCCTACCGGGGCAAGTAAATTGATGAATTTATTGCAAATTTAAGGTTGTTTATTCACCAACTAGAGTATTTTTTTTCAACCATTACAACTAAAAGCAAACAAACACGCCGTGGACAATCTCATCCGAGCGGCAAATATTTTACAGTGACATTTGCTTAATGAAGGAGAGATAGAAATCTGTGAAAGAAGAACCAATGTAGGGTTTAGCCGCTGGGCCTCTTTCTTTACCACAGCGAGGCTAACCTTTGCAAGCGGACCAGGCTTTGTTGAATATGTTGATGAAATTAGCCTTCTGGATGGCTGTAAGCTAGTTTTTATGCATTGGTTAGAGGGTTAGCCTCAGCTCAGGACAGATGGCGGAGGGAGCAGTGGAAAATTTGTGCATTTGCTATTCATCAGCGGCGCGGACCTCTGCCGTGCACGCATTCACGCATGCCGTGCGCTTACTGGCAAAGCCCGAGAGGTGGAAAGGTAAAGATAAAATGAAAATAGATTGCACTGTTTAAACCCCCTCTTGTGTCTTTCCTCTCTCCGACTCCATCTCCAACATCTAGATTTACCTTTTTCTCAAAGTTTTCTTTCGTTCCCTCTCTATCACCCCAACTCTGTCTTTTTCACGTATTTCATCTATGAGTTGGTGACTATGATGAAAAACATTTTGGTGTTTTTCTCCCATCCTAGCTGTCCTTCCTCCAGGGGCAGCCAGGAGCAGTTTACTTTGTCGGTGCCCGGGGACCAATTCCAGGTGGTGGATCCATGTTGTGGTGGTCAGGGACAGGACAAGAAAGTATACAGTATATAGTATATATATATATGTATATAAATATACTATAAAGTATATATATATATAGTTGGAATATAAAACCATTCAACCAACCACATTCACCCTCAAAATCGCCAGCACAGAGTGAGGTCGTCTCAGACTGGTGTGTTGGTTCTCAAAAGTTGCCTACTTCAATTCTGTGCAAACTTGGCATCTATTAACCTTCAGCATGCCTTTCAAATAGAATGTCCTCCCAAATGCATTCATTACAAAGCCTGTTGTAGAGTCTGAAATATTAATAGAACAAAGATCTGCTCACTGCTCACTTCACTACTGAATCTGATATGATAACGATTCTTAGAATAATGCCGATGTCCATCAGGTATTCTGCACATCAGGAGTGTGACTACTCCTGAACTCCAGTTCCATCGGTTGCTCGCACATGATAAGTTCAACTAGTTTGAACTTCAACCTGGTATACACTGACCTTTTGAAGCACATCCAATCTGAATGCGCCACTGCTGATTAGCAAGACTCAAAGTTCATGAGTCAAATATCTTTTTAACGACATAAAAATGAGCTGAATTGGCAATTGGTTATAGTCACTACCAATAATAACCGTGTTTAATGAGTTTGAACACAAGCACAAACAGGATATATTTCACACATCAAGAATGCTATTTGGATAGTGTGTATTTTGGTTCAGCGCACAGACAGCGCCTTGCTTTTCGTTGATTGTGTAGATGGCATATCAGCTAAGGGCAAGTTATGAGAGGGCAGTATCAATTGGTACATGGCTATTGTATACACCAGGATCGGGATTTTTAACTATACTCTGAGGTCACCCGAGAATGATGAAGGCTTTCTTATACATGCTGACCTAGTTTAACCTAAGCAACACATTAGGAATATAAGTAAAAGCAGATTAGAGGACTGCAGAAGAAGTCAATAGCTCATCTTCAACATGTACAGTATAAAACATTACAGCCAGAGCTGGAATAAAAGACAGTATGTTAGTATATAACTGCTGCTTAAAGGACAGGGTTACCATTTCTCACCCCATCCCTTATCAAAATTTTGTTTGGAAATAATGGGAAGCACTGAGTCATGAACCGATTGAAAGCCATAGTTTTAGCGATCGCTGCGTTGCATGGGGAATGGTCCACGCCGTGGTGGACACTGTTGTGGGAATACACTGTCCGCGTCTTGTCTGCCGGTGGCTTCCAGCGATACTGGGTGGAAGAGCCGAGGTTCTCTTGTCCTTTCAGAGTGGTGATTGGTCCAGCGAACGTAACTTGCCTACTCTCAACAATGGTCAGCCAGGAGTTTTGTGATTCAAAACTTCCAAAACGGAAAACCACATGACGTAGCAAAACTGCAAAGTTTAACGACACAATAACACAATGGCCGCAGGCTGCTTTTAAAGTCCAGGTACAGAGCCTGAGTTTTGATGACAGAGGTTTGTTTTGGTTTACTTGACCAATAGCAGAGGTGTATTTTAGAGTTGCCTCCCCTTTCAAGATGGCAGAGATTGGGATTTGGGATGATTCTTTAGGACTGTTTAAAAAATTAAACGCACAGAAAAGTCAGAAATGTACCTATTAAGTTAAATGGTTAACATTACTTTCAAGCATTAATTCTGGATAATGAGGTTTACATACATACATAGAAAAGAATAAAACAGTATTCAAACATTCAATTCTCAGACCACTATGTAGTTATTAAGAGTTATCAAACATTTCTAATTATTAATTATAAAACACATAATTCCTGGCGTCATTCATTATTATTAAAGCATAATATAAAACACACTTTATTATCTCAAAAGGAAGTCGACACAGAAGAAAGAATAATTTTTATGTTTGAGAGACGCAGTTCTCTTTGGGAACTCAAGAGGGAGGCAAAAGTGACCATGGCAAAACACATTAAAATTAATTTGAATTTGAATTTATGAATTTGAATTTTGGCAATCCTGATCCTATGGCGACTTGAATTTATTCATTTTTCATAAAATCACCTGGAGGAAAAGGTTATTGTGATTAATTATTGAGAAATTAATTTCTACATCAGTTGGATTTATTTCCCGCTTTAACTTAAACACAAAGCAAGGCGAGTGCAAATGCCATCTCAGGAATGTTTTCAGCAGGAGGTTGGGTTGATAAGGCCTATATCTTGCGCGGTCCCCAGCTACACAAACACAAGTACAGTTTATTGTCCCACTCTTGCGGAGATCAATGCTTTCACCCTGGTGAATCCTGGGAGGGTTGCTATTAAGCACAGGACCCTGCTGCTCGGATGGTCCAAGCATCCTGCTATCAGCGTTCCCTTCCTGGAAACTCGTTAGAGAAACCAGTTTCAACATTCCAATTGTCTGTTGGAATATCCGGTCGCAGTCGCATAACGCTACATATGCATGTCTTGCTCTATGATATTTAAAGAAACCATGTGACATGTGAACATGTATAAAGGACTCCCTGAGAGACACACTCATTGAGAGAGACTACGGTGTCACTGTTGACGAGTGTAGCACTGCATTTGTTCTCCTATTTTGCAAAATAAATTTTGTTCTAGTAAAAAGAACGAGAGTCTCAGTTGGTTCCTGATAGCAAGGGTTTATCTCACTGCAGTGTGGCTTGAGCGGCCATGCCTGTTTTGGGTCTAGTTGATTGGACCTCGGAGCAGGCATGGTTGCACACCTGTTGTTCATCAGTGGAAGTGATGAGCAACAGGTTAAAACCACCCATCCCCAGACATGAGGGGGAGCCCTTGTCATGACATGTTCCATCTGCTCCTGGTTTGTACCATCTTGCCATCTCTGCAATAAACCGGTTTTGGCTTCACCACCAACTTGCCTATGTCCCTGTGTCGGAGATCCCTGGAAAAGCCGTGGTGTATGGCAGGCAGGTCAACAGGCGGCCACAGCACCAGCCCCCTCCTGACTGGCAGCAGCACCACCCAGTTGAGGACCGGGGGTGAAGCAGCCGCTGCAACCACCATGGGTAACCGCCTGCAGCTAGCTACTCCTCCCAGCAGCCGCCGACAGGATCATCCTCAGCCCAGCGGCCAGGCCACCCTTCCAGGCAGCTAGGTCACCCTGCCAAACAGCCCCCGCAACAGTGAAGCCCGGCTATACCTCCACCAGCCAGCACAGCAGCTGAGGCCCCATGCTCCAGGGGAGGGTCGCCCAGAAACTGTGCTGTTCCGGGTTTTTTTTTTTTTTTGGGACACAAAAAATGTGTCAAATGTATGTCATAGTCTGTTTTTTTTAGGTATGGTAACTGTGTTTCAGAGTCCAGACATTTTAGTGAATTATTTTCTCTGCTTGGTTGGGGGTGTGGAGCGGTGGCCATGCCTGTCTTGGGTCTAGTTGATTGGAGCTAGGAGCAGTCGTGGTTGCACACCTGTTGCTCATCAGTGGAATTGATGAGCAACAGGTTAAAAGCACCCGTCCCCACACATGAGGGGGAGCCCTTGTCATGATATGTTCCATCTGCTCCCGGCTTATACCATCTTGCCATCTCTGCAATAAACCGGTTTTGCCTTCACCACCATCTTGCCTGTGTCTCTGTGTTGGAGATCCCTGGAATAGCCACTTGGGTAGCATGTGACAGGTGAAACTGTCAGACTCGCCAACCACACAGTGGAATTTCTCCAACTGCAAGCTGTGTATTTCTTTTATAATCATGCTTATCATAAATTGCAACCATTCTTAAAACATTATACCTGAAATTATGATTGTGCTGCATTACAATGTATTATCAAGATTGTTATGAAGCACACACATCTGTGCACACAAAAAACTATAGTTATAATGATTCTGATGGGTGTATAATTAATGTTTATGATTTTAATTATATGACCAATGGAAATCATCTTTCCCTGTAATCAGGGACATTAAAATTAGTTTTAGCACACATGTAAAAATGAGTTAGCCACCAGCCACGTTGTCATTTGAAGGCGACTAAGAGAGCGAGAGAGCTAACTGCAATTAGCTCAGCTTTCCTTTGTCACATGAAACAGGGCATTTTGCACTTGGCGTAGAGATGGACGGCAGAAGCGCTTTGCTTCTCAGGTGAGAAACGACCACAGCATTCAGCTGTATATTTTGGGTGTCAGGAGAGTAACCTGTGTAATGAAAGATGCCCCATAGCTCACTGCCTGCCTAAGTGTGGTTGGGAGGCTGAAGAGGGCACGCATCAATCAGACGGGGGCCCATTGTTCCAACAGCCCATAATTCCAAAACCGCAATAGTCCGAAAAATGTCGGGTTGGATATGGTTTGGTTAAGTTTAGGAATGAGATTAGAGATTATTATTATATATATTGTTGGTTTCGGAATAATGAGTCATCGTAACAATGGCATGGCATCATCAGACGCACAGCACGGACACAAGCAATCAGGCATGCGCCAACACACCCACACACACACACACACAACCACGTGCACAGTTCACCTGGTGTCTGCGCTGTAAGCAAGGATGTGATACCTGTGAGAAGTTGTCAGTATGGTCTATTCCCACTCAGCTCTGTTTCCATGTATTGGTGCATCAGACCCCAGACATTGGGTCTGTGTGTGTGGGTGTGGGTGTGTGTGTGTGTGTGGCTGGGACAATTTGATTATGAGTGTTTGATCATTCGAGCACAG
>OMKR01053127.1:6263-18775 GCA_900302355.1 Cyttopsis rosea
TGTGTGTGTGGGGGGGGGGGGAGAGGGAGAGAGAAAATAAGAAATTTAGAGAAATGTGAAGACTGAGGGAGACAGGATGTGATGTAACCAAATGCATGACCAAGTGCAAAAGAAAACCGCTACAGACTCATTGCTACTCAGCCTTTTTGTTCTATTTCTGCTTATTATCGAGAATAAAGCCCAAGAGTTAAAACCCAACGTTGACACTATTTTATGAAAAGTGCAATCCTAAGCACTTAGTCAGAAAAAAAGTTACACAATCTACACTAGCTCCAGCCACGTGTGACCTTTGTGACATTGTGGTGGTGAGTGGGCAGACCTAAGGCACGCTGATGGTCTGTGGAAGCCTGTGTTTGTGGATTCATAGCATCTGCATGGATAATTAATAATGCAGCAGAGCTGAGGCGGAGATATACTCTCTCTCGCTCTCTCTCTCTCACTCTTTTTCTCTCTCTCTCTCTCTCTCTATGTAAAGGAGGAAGCCGAATTATTGTTGTTGTTGTTCTATGGAAAAAGATTCAACATTCTGAACTCAGCAGAATCTTTTCTTGTTCTTTTTTTCATATTTGCATGGACTGTGGAAATCCAACAGGCACTTGAACATGGAACACATTTTCTGTTGTTAATTATCATTTATATTAGTGCATATGAGAAATTATTGCTTTCTAAGCTGATATCTAATTTTAATGGCCTTGATGCTATTGAAATTCAACTGGCACTTTAACATAGAGGCCTGGGTTTTGTTATTATTTCTGTTAGTGCATATAAGAAATATGCCTTTCAAGCTGACAGTCAATTTTAATGGCCTTGATGGTTTTATTGGAAATCTGTAGTTCACAGGGGAGAATCTGTGTTCAACGTTAAAAGATGCTATTAAGCAATAGTATTTGAATTTAAATATACTTCCTTTGTGTTGATTTTACATTAATTCTGTGGTTTTTACATTTAAATATCCATTATTATAAGCTTCAGTCTTAAGAAAAAAAGCGATTATTCACAGCATATTGTGCGATTAATTAGTTCATTTTTTAAAATCGATCGACAGCCCTAATATATATATATATACACAGTATTCACACACAAGCACCGGTCGTGGTAGAAATAGCAAGACATTGGTGTCTGTTGTTGCCTGGAAGCTTTTCCATATACTGTATATATGTGGGAAATATATATTGTGTTGCAGCATTATTCTCAACAGCACAGCCAATATTCATTGCTAATGCCTTGAAAAAGCTAAGTGTAGTCTAGACGGTGCAGTCTACAACTGTTACAAGGAGGATTAATTAATATATGCGAACCTCAGAGATCCTAAAGGATGAGCATAAGCTTCAAAACGCCGTTATGCTGAATATCAGGTAGATTCTGTGCCTTTTTTTCCTGCTGCCTTCCAGAATCGTTGAGTCCTGTGGGAGCAGTGAGTGACAGCAGACCTGTCTCTAGACGGGGAGAATGTTATCTAATGGTGACAGATCAAAAGGGCCATCATTACCAGACTCCTCCAGTGTCAGAGAGTGATTTAAAACAGTTAACATTCAGACCAGTTTTACACCTTTTTTGAAGCTACCAGACATCTAGTTTTAAACATCTTGTGTAGAGATAAATGTAATTTCTGCAAAGGTCAGCTGAGAAATATGCAAGGAATCAAAGCTGTCCCCTTGTCACTAAATACATGTCGTACATCAAACCAGTGAGTGCTACAGCTTTCTTCAATGTTTTGCAGTAGTTTGCACCTATGAGTCTATTTCATGCTCCCCTGGTTTTAAGAAAGTATATGTGTGTGTTTTTCATTATTCTGTCAAAAAGTAATCATTATTGAACAGAGTTAGAAAAATGCTTAAGTGGATTTCAAATCTGTCCTGTTTTTCTTTTTCTGTATTCAGTGGTTTTGGTGTTTGGTTGCACTAAACAAATTATGGCCTCACCTTTTAGGAAAAACCTTTATTTGCTCGGCACACACTGTATGTAGCCCCTGGTGGAAAGGCTGAAAATGACGACGATACAAAGCCTGTAATAAATATCTCGGTAGCAAGGCAAGTGTGGACAACAAACCTGAGTGGATAAACCGCATAGAAATCTCACTGTGCCTTTATCCAGGCAAGATAAATACATACAGAAGCTATACAGGAATGATTTAATACCAAGTCCCGTTCCTCCGACAACTTAATCCTTTCCTTTCCCTTTCACTATTCGAATCACCCACAATGAGAGAAATAGAGCCTGTTGTGTAACTTACTACATACTTTCCCTATTATTTTAATCTTTTTGATTGCTGTTTTTTTTCATAGGTTTCTACAAGGCTGTTACCGCTGTTTCAAAGTTTTTCTCAATGGCAGGAACAGTGTTCAGTATGTTGTGTTTGACAGCATTTATCGTGTCATGAAAAATACTGGATAGTATGCCGCCCAATATGTCTTGTCTTTGTAAGATGGTATTTTCTTTGGAAGAATGGCGCCATTTGACAAAGCTGCGAGACATAATGCAAATGCAGGTGTGGAAGCCCACCAGCGTGCGCACACATACGAAATGGCAAACCAATTAGGGCTGCTGTCTGCTGCTTGTCTACTACATCATTTAGGACACAGAAAATACTTTGATTTGAATATTCTTGCTTTTATATTGGATTTTATCTATTTGTGATGAATCAAATTTACTTTTTAAATGTTCAATTTGAAATTTTAGATTTCAAATTATTATTATTATATATTATTATTATAATTTTATTATATAATTATTTATATTAATCTATAAAATAATGTGAAGCTTTATCAATTACAAAATAATTGTTTGTAGTACCCATATCAACTGTGGTCAACTGCTGTTTTTCTGAGCTCTATAGTGATTGTCTTTGTCACAGATTAAATTTATTCTGCTTTCTGCTGGTTAGAAACCTGGTATCATAGATCATAGCCAGGCTGACGTGTACAAACTGCATCTGTCTATACTGTACACACTTCATCCAAGGTCTCTCAGCAGGGTGGAATCAATCCCATGTCCACCCATTCTGCATCCCTACCCTTACAAGGACTGTGGATTTTTAGTAAAGTTAAATTTTTAATGACATTTTAAAACTGGGGTGATTCTGGTGTACACTAGAGGGAGTGGTGTTAAAACCCCATATGGGGCTCCTAGAGCACAGAGGACAGCTTAAATAGCTGATATCTAATAGCTCTGAAAATGCCGAAACCAGGAACCGACATGCCTTCAGAACATGCATTCTCAGCTGTGGAACTAAAAGAACAGTCTGCATGCTAGAATTACCACAGAATATTCTTATATATCTTGATAACAAGTCCTCTTACTCTGCTATAGAGATTATATGGTGTTCATGTATGTGCTTTACAGACTTGGTTGAAAGAAACTCCAGAAGCAAAGTAGAAGTCAGCATTTCATACTTGTGACTGATGGCACTTTTCTGAGGAAATTATGTCTCTCGGGGCACTATGCATGTTTCATTTTGAGGAAATAATTAGATTAAAATACATTTGTCAACTTGTGCAATAAATTGTAATTTCCATTTACCGTTTTGCCAAAAATGAACAGGTAGCCAGAATTTCTCTGAAAATTGTACTTATAGTCGACTATTTCCTACATTTTGTGCCTTCACGCTGTGAAGATACAGTGCCCCACTATTTATTTTTAGTAATTTGCCCTTATCTAACTGCTTTTGATAACTATTATTCATTCCGATTTTTTTTAAGCTTATTGATTATGTTTTTTTTTTTTAAGAAAATTTGCCTACCAATCAGTGGTGCTCGAATTCTAGACTTCCCATGCATGACTAATTTGTCCTGGTGTCATGTCCTTCCAACAAAACATTACAACCCTCTCCAGGGTTGTCGTACTATAGCCGACCCTGTGCTCTGATCTCCCTGAGAATATTTTTCAAATCTGAAATTTACTTATTTCTTTCTGAAAGGTCATATAGCATATATATCTTGGGTAAATTAAAATTTAAAACTAATAATTCCCCTGAGATTTGCTTGAAAGGCTGTTTCAAAGTGTTACAAGGCACCGACACTGATCCAGACTTGCTTTTGGGCAACTTTGCCTTTTACCACCTGTAGTTGTCAGTCAATCACCACATGCTTCTGGCAAACTGTATCTGCAAAGGCTGTGATATCTTCCATGCCTCCTTCATCAATGCCAATGAGTTGTCTGCAGCCTCGGAGGAAGCAAAAGAGGTCATTGAGGTAAAACAAAATAGAAGTGGTGGATGGAAAGTAGGAAAACCAAGAGATAAAGTCTGTCTAAAGATTGTAAACTGCGTGTGAACATTTGCAATTTCAAGTGCTAAAATATGCATTTTGTCTAGCATAAGTGGTTAATTCGGCCTATATCGTTGCTTTTAAAGTAACTTGATAATTGCAGTTTTCCACCCCAAATTTAATAATTGAAAACATTTAATTACAATAATATCTTTTTTTGCATTAACGTCTTAAGCCCGACGTACCCGCCAGTGTACGTACGAGGCAGTCTGTGTTTGTCGAGCTCTCGCGAGATCAGTTTTTAAGCACGTCACGCTAATTCGCTCGCACGTGGGCGTAACATAGCAAAGTCGGCGATCTTTTTTGACAAAAGTAAATGGGCTTGACTATCCCTTGACCTCTCACACCAGATATCTGAATGAAATTGGGCTCATTTGAACTGCAAGAGTCTCACATTCACAGCCATGCTGGACATATGTCAGCTACACAGGGTAAGTTAGCTTCAGGGTCCTAAACAGACCCGGTTATGTATGCAGTGAAAATATGTTATTTTCGCCTTTTTTTCTTTTCCCTATTTCTGCACACTGTGGTAACAGTCATGCAAACAAATGCATACTATGCATATAATGCATAGAAAGCTGAGACCCTGGTGAATCCAAAGAGCCCAATTGCATTCATGTGTGATGAAATATGGCCTCATAGTAACCATTTCAATGTGATGACAGCATTTCTTTACTTGACCTTACTGTATAAAATTACCTATTGTGTCCTCTAGGATAATCACAGCCTCATGGAACTCTAAACCCAGAATCTGGACATCCAGGTCATTCAGAAAATGTATGGGATGTCCAGGTACGTTGAAGATAAGTGGGTTTTCTGAGCCATTTTCAGAAAATAGTGCTTGTCATCCAATTGTCATCAAAATTGTGAAAATCACACATCTCCAATTTTCAAAAGTTATTGATGCTGCATCACAGCATTAAGTTTTCTAAAGTGATTTTCAAGGTCATGAGGTCTTCAGATGTCCTTTTAAGTGGATTTTTCAGCCTTTTTCCCCATTCTCGAATGGTCAAAAATGGCTAGAAAGTGTACCAAAGCTGGTTAATTAATGGCATCAACCCACAACTTGGTGGACCAACTAATCACACATAATTGAGCATGGGAATGGCCATCATTAGGTACGAGTATAATGTTCAAAGCCCCTTTACACTCAAAATACTAATAATTTTTATCAGGCGCAATTAAAAATATAATGTTTATTACCTATTAATTGAGAAAAGATGGACATACAGTATCAAGCTGCATCTCAAATGATTCCTTAGGGGCTCAGCCTTATGATGGTGTAACTTGTATGTGGCACCAACTTGCTGACCCACATTCACCCCACCAACTCCAACCCCTCCACTTCACTCGGAACCAAAGAAAGCGGCTCAGGGCTCAAGAGCATAAAACTGCAAAACATATGTTTAGCATTTTTCAGAAGATTGCTATGTTTTAGAATCTTATTTTTCAAAATTGAAAAATAGGCATTTTTCAAAATTGTGCAATGGGTAGAGTGAGGCACAAACCAACGGGTGAAATTACTCTTTAATGCAGACAACTTTAATCAATGTTGTGTGAGATCAGTGCAAAGTAGTAAACATCTCAGCATTGCCAAAAGCAGTGACATCGATATCTGCAAACTCAGTTATCCGTATTACATATACAATCACATTACACTTTCAGCATTAATTTAGGGATTTTACCGAAACGCTGTACTGCAGTGTGAAATCATGTCCATAGTAACTATCAGTTATGTTTCATTGTGCGTGGATGCTGACTGGCATGAATGCTGATTGACTGAGTGCTTTCTCCATCAGAAATAAAGGCATGAAGTCAATATAGGTGAATACCCAGCACACTCAATTCTCTTTTGTGTCCGGCTTCATTTATATTAGGCCAGGTTCACCAATCTGTGGGTATTTGCTTTGGATTGTTTGAGCCCAGAATCCCATCACAAAATGCCCATTCTCTACATCCTGGATACATACCATGCTTCACACTGAATCTGAGAAAAGAGGCATGCACAAGGAAGTCTATTAGAAAATTCCATACCAAGTGACATTAGAAAATTCCATACCAAGTTTCTCTGCTAGAAATAACAGCGGTCTTACTCAGTATAAGCAAGGTGGGCGGTGGAAATAAGACAACATGGCCTCAACTGTAACTCACAAATGTGCTTCTGAATTTAGTTAATATCTGAAGGGCTGAATGTAAGCCAAGTTCTTGCTCACAAACCTTAAAGCGCAGAGTCCTTAAGGCAAATACAGAGAAAATTTCCAAAAAATCAAATTTGTTCATTGGCTTCATGCCACTGCACTTTGGTTGCAAATGTTACACTCATCTGCAGTTGAGCCTGCTCCGTAATCTTTCTATTGCAATGTTGTTCTGGTCTGATATGTACTTGTTCTCCATTAGTTCCAACACAAAGGCTGAAAACTGGAGCCATGTCAGCTCAAGAAATGGCATTGTCTGCTTGATTTAATTAAGCTACTTTAAATAATTCTTTAATGCAGTTGACATTATGAACACAATTAATATTAGAGTTGGGTGTTGGGCAGGATCTCCCATTTCACTACAAAGGGTCACGATTCGATTCAATATTGATTCAATGTAATATTGATGGGATGGTTCACTGTGAGATGGTATGATTGATTCAAAGGATTTATTAAATTCAAGATTGTCGATATAAACAAACTATAAGTGACGCTCGACCTTATGACCCCTGACCAGATCACATTTCTCTTAGGTGTAAATTTGTGACTCTGGTGAGCCACTGTTGGCAATCAGAACACTACAATTGATACCTCACCTTTCTTTCCTGGAAAACATAGTGTTATGTTACAGAAATACTCATAAATCATTTCAAGCATCCCCAAACCCCCAATCTAGGGTAGGTTTTAGGACTGGTGCAGATTATTTCTTGCTCCTGCAAAGGTACAACAATGGCACCCTCTGCCTCTCTTTGTTGTTTTTTTTCTAGACTGTACTCTAGCTCATAGGAGTACATTTGAGTGTTAGACTGCCAAAATGTTATAAAACAAAAAGTTATTCAGAAAATCCCCTATGCAACTTTCTAAAATGTCATTACGTCATGAGTACGATAGACGGTGATTATACATTGATAGCTGATTGTACAATAGTAAACAGGACAGTGAGTTGAACAATTCGAACACAACTACCATCACTCTCCGTAGTGTGGGACAATCGATTCACGCAAGAATCGCGATTTTGTCTTCTAAGATTCAAAATTGATTTTCAAATTCGAAAAATATATTTTTGAAATTTGTGATAATGTGGTTTCATGTTATCCTAATAACTATAAAAGGTTGTCTCGCTTTTGTGACTTGGCGCAAGGAGCACGAGGGGCGTTCCCTGGAAGAAATGCATTGGAAGCGATGGGAGAGCACCGTTTTGCTGTTTTATTTCTGATATGTAATTAAATTGATCTGCAGCACAAGTCAGATGTGAAATTCAAAGTCTACCAATTACTTTTTGACACAGAGACAAAATAGCATACGCAAACAGCTCACTCAGGTTTGGTAATTCTATTATAAATGAACAGGGTTGTTGTAAAGTTCAGTTAACAAATAAAAGGTAACGTTTTTATTGGTATTTATGTGCAGTTTCTTTTTAGAGAGTATTGCAATGAGGGAGAGTAATTCCACATTGTGACGTGGACGTTCCATAGTTCAGTAAGTTCCACTGTAATAAAATGCTGAGCAGGACATGGGTTCAACCCCCCTCTCCTGTCTCTGCATGGAACGGGCCGACAGACTGGCTCCTTTTCAGCACTTTTGTCGGTTTAACCACAATGAACAGCAATTCCTCCTCGGTTTGCTGATTAGCGTTCTCTTCTTCGTTTACTACTTCCTGCTTCACACGGTACTTTCTCTCTACTGCCACCCGTGGTTTCTGAGAATACGGCAACGGACAATGCGCCGATCAGCTTCTATTTCTACAAAAGAACCTAGACATTCCAGCCAGTGATGGACAGTAAAGGACACTCCACAGTCCACATTTCAAAAGTCAACCACTGACTACAGCACTTTGCAGCAAAATGTAACACAGTTCTTGTTTGATCTCATTACAGCACTTTGGAGCTAAATGTAGCAGTGCTTGTTTGATTTCATTTGTTAATTTGAAGTTGCTGAGGAATTGTAGATTGAAATGTTGCCATTTGTACCAGGGCTGCATTGCTGTTCAAATTATTGCAGAGGACTAAACTGCCAGTTACAGTATATATGTATATTCTATTGGTATGTTCAGGACATGGTCAGTACCAAGACACATTCAAGTGTTGCATCTGCAGTATGTGTTAAGAGGGTTCATGCTCTAAAAACCTGAGAAGATGTGATCTACTGTTAAGTATATTTTGATGTACTTGAATCTCAAATCGATTTTAAGTCTTATCGTGACCCCAAGAATTGAAATTAAATCGTGAGATTCCCAAAGATTCCTACCCCTACTCTCCGTGTATTCATTCTTCCTAGTACCTGCGTGCCTCTGAGACACCCCCTGCATTCCCCAGAGCATATCTGTAGATTGTCTGCCTCCCACAGGTCTCAGGAAATCAGTGGTGGGTGGAAGTAAGTTAGTTTGCTATAGCTGGCCGTACAGACAACATTGGCGAGTATTGTGGCATTATTGGCATTGAGATGGAGAATCACTATCGAAAAAAACATAGAAAAACATTGGTTACCAACATTGTTCCAGTATATTAGAAATTAGGTGCAGGGTCTTGTCACTGCAGGTGAAGAGCAGAGGCCCCCTCACTGCTCTCTGGTCCAATGACTCCCCTGACCCTCACTAGCCATGGATGGATGGACCAGCGATGAGTCAGGGGGGATCTAATGCCCACAACCAATGAGCTGGCTAATGGGAGTGCTTTTACTTTGACCCCCCCATATCAGCACATTACACTCCAAGCCCAGAGACAGTATTATTATAAAGGAGACAGATCACTCTATCAATTTTAAATGGTAAACTATGCAAGACTAAAGAGAACAACCTAAAACTAAATTATTCTTCAAGGTCCAGACTTGCCTGGGATTTTGTAATGTATTTTTTTGTGGAGCACGTGCCTGGCAAATTTTTTATTATGTTATTATTATGAAATGTGAATGGATCTGTATGTTAAAACTTAAGGTACAGCTCAAATGTAGGGTATATGAGTCTTGTCTTGTTAGCCACCAACTTACTGCCTGGGTGGTTACCAAGATTGTGCCTGAGTGAACCAAACTCTCTTATAGTTGGTTTGCTAAGCCCCTGTAGGCTCACCCACTGGCTTAGTAGGCTGGGATAGATAGCTTCCCTTACTGTCAGCTCTATGGCTGCTCCACTAGCTTGTCATTTACTTCATGCCTTTTAGGTCAGAATTTCTCTAAGCTTCTAAAATGAAGGAAATGGTCCAACCTGCAATGGATCCTGTAACTTGGAAGTTGTAAAAAGTTGCTGCTCTAGGGGTTTATGATAATACAAATGTAATGAAGTATAATAAATACAGATTTAAGTGTAGAAATTGTTTACTGGATCAAATAGAAGTGGTAACACCTTTGATTAACCAGGTTTAGGCAGGTTCGGTTCAGAGCTAAAGAAATAATCCCAACCAGAATTCTTTAATATTTCTTGCTCAGCCTTGTCCTTCCTCATACCCCTGCCCCTCGCATACCAGAGCAACTGGGAACTCGGTGCTTTTCATGAGTGATCTGTCACAGTAGTTTACCTGCAACCATCCTGTCACAAGGGTATTTGTCTAATCCCTAAGAAACTGCTGCCCAGTGGAATATTGATCGAAATATCTTGCTTGTCTAATTCAACATATATAACTGATGGATCACAATTATTTGTGCTTATTTTTCCAGAACCCCGATGTAATGAAAGTTGAAGCTGGTGACATTAACTCAGACTTGGTGTATTATTCATTATCTCTGACTGAGAGAATAAGTAAAGGCTGTCACCGCAGCCAAGTCAGTGAGGATTTAATTAACCGAACCTGCCACGTTCGACTACATCCTCTGCCTTTCTTGGGACTCATAAAAGCCAACCCTATCTGCCGTAATTACACTAAACATGTCACAATAAAGCACAGACAATGATTAATTTGAGTTGCGGAAAGGATCAATTAATTCATTTATTTGTAGACCGACACTCGGCTTCCTTTTGTAGACCGATTTCATGAACTGTCATGCCTCCTGATGCTCGTTCGTGTCCTTGTTGTTTTTTTCTCCCTGACACCTGGAGAAATGGCCTGTCTTATTAGCCACAATGTATTAACCACAGAAATTTACTGTGAACCCTGAGGTTTCCCCTCCACATAAAATGTGTAGTAAACCACAGAACCGGAGACTGTGTAATACCATAATCTCAAGGGTCTTCAATCACATTCCTGTTAGTTGGACCACCAGAAGGCTGTCTGTAATCTCAAAATGAAAGCCTACAGCTCCACTATTTGTATAGTGTAGTTAATAGAGGAAGTGATTTCTTTGCAGTAGCACTTGTCCTACAAGGTGACTTGGTCAGCAATATCCATGTGAATTCACGGCGACCACCCTTGGGTTGCTGTAATGGGTCGGGGGGTGGCGGCGGTTACTGTATGTACTAACTGGTGTGCTGCAGCATAAATAACAGCTGTGAGGCATCTGGCAGGGCTGTAGATCATACTGATGACAGTGGAAGCAGGATAGCAGATAGGAGAAAAAATGGAGGGGGGAGGGAGGATTGGAAGAAGGAAGGGGGGGTTGAGGGGTGTGTGTGTGTGTGTGTGTGTGTGTGTATGTGTGTGGAGTATTAGGGCACTAGATGACTGTTATTCATTATCTGCCTGTAGGCAGAGAAGTAAGGCTGAGCGTTCTGCTCAGCCAGACAAAAAGTGTATTATTTCTAAGGTCATGACATGCATTACACCTTTTTTCCTGTTTACACAAGTAAACAATGGGAGAAAAAAAAACAATTATACAACAAGTAGCATGGAGCTTTTCAGGGTATCGGAGCTGCATTTGCAGTTGTTATGCTGTTTTGGGTTGTTGCAGGTGTGTCTTTGCGTGCGATTCATATGCCTTAAGCACTATTTGTTTTGTACACCCACTATTTCCATGGCAACCACCATATCACCGAGGCGTACCAATAGAACAGGCTTTACAGGTTTTTCTGATTTGCTTTAAGGTCTGCAGATTTGCATCTGTTTCACAGTTACCTGTACATATTACCGGTATTAAGGAGTTTGAGGAGTTTTCCACTATTTACCAATCAGTGTTTTTGTTGTATCTATACATATAACTTTTGTTAGAATAGGATGGCATTAGCGATAACATTAGCAATTTCTATGCCATGATTCCATATCATGGAAACGCTACCACGACTGCACACAGGCACATGGCACATGTCAAATAAATCGTAATAAAATACTCGTAGTGCCTTTAAGGCATTATACTTCCAAATAGAAATCCAGGAACAGCATCTAATAACAGTTCATACCAACAAAAAATAAATTCTCCAATTTCAAGCATCTTGTTTTTCTTCTTTCTCATGGCCTCCAGCCTTTTTGCCCTGGAGATTTTTGAGAGTTTTCATGTCATTCTAACACTGTTGCATCAACGGCCTCCCTCTGCTGTCTTTGATTCCAGTGTGTGCTGTGTTGTCCCTGCTGTCGAGACCCTACCAACCTGTTTTCTTTGTTGTTATATGTTTTTCCTGTGCAGCAGGGGAGGTTCAGAGTCACATGCCCATCATGTGAAGGCATGTGATAGAGTTCAGGCATTTTGCAAGTCAAAATCCATAGGGCAATTAAAGCAATATGGCAGTTTGTGGAGTACTGTGTAGTATGTTCCTTACCTATAGCATACAGTGGTGTGAAAAAGTGTTTGCCCCCTTCCTGATTTCTTATTTTTTTTGCACGTTTGTCACACTTAAATGTTTCAGATCATCAAACAAATTTAAATATTAGTCAAAGACAACACAAGTAAACACAAAATGCAGTTTTTAAATGAAGGTTTTTATTATTAAAGGAGAAAAAAAATCCAAACCTACATGGCCCTGTGTGAAAAAGTGATTGCCCCCTAAACCTAATAACTGGTTGGGCCACCCTTAGCAGCAACAACTGCAATCAAGCGTTTGCGATAACTTGCAATGAGTCTTTTACAGCGCTGTGGAGGAATTTTGGCCCGCTCATCTTTGCAGAATTGTTGTAATTCAGCCACATTGGAGGGTTTTCGAGCATGAACCGCCTTTTTAAGGTCATGCCACAGCATCTCAATAGGATTCAGGTCA
>OMKR01053129.1:1795-15959 GCA_900302355.1 Cyttopsis rosea
AAGTCACGCTGGTGCTCCTAGTTATAAAATATTGTCGCACTGTCTCCAATAATCATCGCAAAATACGACTAAATGGTCGCAGGCTGGAGCCCTGAATCACATCATCGACATCGATAGATACAAATAATATACTTCTAATTAGTATTTCCATAAAATAAAGTAAATCTGTGCTTTAAATTTTTTTTATACTTTTTTATAAAAATTTCCCCTTGCAATTATGTAAATGAATCATGTTAATTTAAAATCAGAGTTATATGTTGAATCTCTTAGATGTAAATATGTTCCATTCCAAAACATGTATATTTTTCATTAAACATATATATATTGGAGGTGTGTTTCAGCTTTGATATAATCACTGCTCCCCCCGGTGGATAGATAAAGCATTGTAACTGGTTAACACAAATGGTGCCTGGGGGTGTTACCAGGCACTGATGCATTACCTACCTCACCGAGGGGGATTTAATTACAGCCACGATATAAGCAGGAATCTTACACGGACCAGTCATGGATCTGCCTGGGCCCTGTCATGTACCAGCCTGCCATTCTAGGTGGCTTCTACTGTAAACAGGCTCGAGTAACTCCACTGCTCAAGAAACAATCACTAAACGCATCACAAGTAGAGAATTACAGACATGCCTTGATACCACATGCTTTCTCCTACCACTGCTACGCCGATGACACCCAGCTCTACCTCTGCTTTCCTCACTGTCTTGGTGAGAATTGCAGCATGCCTCACAGACATCTTTGTCTGGATGAAGGAATGCCATGCCACCTCCAATTGAATCTCTCCAAGACAGAGCTCCTCATCATCCCGTTAAGTCCAACCATTAATACCATCCAAGTCTGCTAGAAATCTTGGGGTAGTGATTGAAGACCAGCTAACTTTCTCTGATCAAATTTCCTCTGTCTCCCGATCCTGCGGATTCCCTCTGTACAACATCAGGAAGATCAGACGGTACCTGTCGGAGCACTCAGCACAGGCGCTTGTCATCTCACGATTAGACTACTGCAACGCTGTACTGGCTGGTCTACCAGCGTGCACTGTTAAACCTCTGCAGATGATTCAGAGTGCAGCAGCACGCCTGATTTTCAACCAGCCAAAGTGTGCACATGTCACGTCTCTCTTCATCTCTCTCCACTGACTCCCTGTAGCTGCCCGCATCAAGTTCAAATTCTTGATGCTGGCCTACAGGGCAGTCACCCTGCTCTCTGAGGTCTGAAAATGAGCGGTGGCTGGTGGTGCCTCAACTGCGTGGAATGAGTTCTCAATCCAGACTCTTCTCATGCATGGGGCCCCAGTGGTGGAACTAGCTACCCATTACACTCTGCAGAGACATTCACAACCTTCAAGAAACACCTGAAGACCCTGCTCTTTCAGGAACGCCTGAATACCTGATCCTATCTAAGCTATGACTAACTATTCTTGTTTCTGTTGAGGTTGACTAGCTTTAAGTTGTTATATTGACAATGCACTAACAACACATTAGTTGTTGATGTTGACTAGCTTTTAAGTTGTTATTTTGACATAATGCACTAACTACTAATCATATTGCACCTACAAAAAAAGGAGCTCATGCACTTCATTTTGAGCTTGCTCCAATGGGCAATATATATGTGACCCACCATGTCCTAACCCGGCACATTTCGCAGGAGCGTACTTTTGGGGAGACTGGGAAAACCTCGGAAATTGTTTGCTTGGTCAAAAATGAGATTATAGCAGATTTCTGTTCCTCAAGTTGTTTTCTATCTCTCAATTTATTTTATAGTTGATTTCTAAATATTAGATAAGTATTAAAATGTCAAGGCTACTTGCTCTCTACCAGCATTTTGAAGTCACTCACCCATTGTTGCAGTGGAACAACAGCGCGAACGACGATTTTATGGTTAACCTTTATGCAAACATGCAGATCAAGATAATCCTTCCATAGTCCTTCCACCATGTGTGATGTCAAGTCAGAATGTGAAATCATTTTATACTACATCGGGATCCATTCTTATTCTCTAGTGGTAAAAAAAGGTTGCGCTGACCTCTGAGCAGCCGAAGAAGAAGAGGTGATGTCACTTCCGTAAACAAATGGGATAAAATTTAGGACCAGAAGCAAGATGTTTTACTTCTCTGTGAAAGCATATCATCCCTGTGTTGTTATAGATTACGAGAAGAGGGTGGCAGAAGCTCTCAATCATATTGGGGAACTTGTTCTGACCAGTTCAATAGATCCAACTGAATGTAAACAGCTCGTACTAGACTATATGTTCCGTGATGATGGTCAGCTCTCCGACACGAGGATCACAGCAATTCCAATGATTCTGATGTTGACGCTATCCCGGACTTGGATAACATTTCAGACAGCAGAAGAATACTTCTGGACTATTACCCTTACACATTGCTCATAGTGTTATACTTCGTACTGTGAACATTTGCACATTCCTGCACTAACAGTTATTTATTTAAAAAACAGCCACATTTTACATACTCTCATATATTTTACATCTTCAGCTCTTACAATGTTTATTACATTAACATTCCATGCCTGCCGTTTAGCAGAGCGAAACACACTTATACTATAAAGGAGTATAACTCCATTGTTTGTGTCCACACACAATGTGTGTATGTATACTACTTTGTAGCCAAACCTTTTTACTTCATAACTGGTAGCACTGTACCATAGCTGAAATTCTTAAAATATTTTTTTTTTTTAACAAACTCTCGGAATGTCGTTGTTCAAGCCTCTCTATCTACGCAGCAATGAAAAGATTGGCCCATTCAGTAGGAAAGGTTTGACACTTAACACATCACCTCCCCCCACAGTTGGCCAATTGACACATTGGCCATGTGGCCTTGTTGGTCCTCCAAGCTATTTGCATTCTGGGATAGGTGGCTGAAAAGAACTCAGTGGGTGATGTGAGCAATCTGAAAGGTGCCACTTTTTAAAACTATCATTGTTATAAAACAATAAAGGCAGAAAATAGGAATGTTTAGAAGTTACAGAATAATAGAGGGGTCATACTAGTATAGTGAGCATGAACTTAGAATGAAAACAAAACTGAATTGACCTCTAAATCAAGGGATTCATTTGAATTATGCTTTTTCCAATATTTTCATTAATTAATGATTCAAAAATTATTTCAGTAAAACACATTCAACGTCATCTCATTGAAGGAGTACAGCACTATTCAAATGTAACCATGTAAAGCACTAATTGTGTTTCTAAATGTGTGTGGGTCACTTTGCACTCTCTGGAATTTGTTTGTGCTCCTCTGGGTCATTTGTGGGTGACGCTCTGCAGGCTCTCAGCTTCTTTGTGGGTTGTGGCTGCGGGGCATCATGCTCGGAGCTTTCTTGTGGTCGTGGAGTGTCTATATAGCTGCGGGACTTGTCCGCTGCTTGGAGGTGCTATGATACAATTCTGACCTCATACACCAGAACTAATTGGGACTCACACACACACACACACACACACACACACACACACACACACACACGGACTCATCACATACACACACACCACCAGCACCTGCCTCGAACACACCCCAAACACCCTCCTGATTACATCCTTCTCCTTTTCTCTCCTGTACTGCCATAGCTAACACAGGAAGAGGCCACCTGCTGAATTGCTGTTCCAATTTTTATTGACTTAAAGGTGCAGTGTGTAGAATTAGTGGCATTTTGCGGAACAGACTTGGCAGAAATGGAATGGAATATGGAATATAAAATTCATCAGTATATTTTAACTAGTGTATAATCCCAGGAACATAACAATCATTGTGTTTTCATTACCTTAGAATTAGCCGTTTATATTTCCATGGGGGCTGGAGCCCCTTCCATGGACGGCGCCATGTTGCACCACCATGTTTCTACAGCAGCCCCAGAATTGGCTCTAGAGAGGAACTTTTGCATTTTCGGCCACCGTAGATTCTCCTTCATGGATGCTGCCATTTTGCACCACCACAGACACGGACACAGAGGGGAATTCAGTTGGTTGCAATCTGCAACCTCACTGCTAGTGGCCGCTAAATTCTACACACTGCACCTTAAATTATGTTTTGTCAATGCATGTTGTTGTCTGATGTTTCTATGTTTATGTTTTTCCAAGCACATGTTGTTTGTTTCTATGTATATTTGTCTCACCCGTGGTGATTCTCCCCCTCTTTGAGAAGTAATGATGATTAGTTGTTTATAGATCAAAACATGGTCAGATCGTGCTCCAAAGAGGGGGATTGGTGGCAGTCTTGTGTAACAGAAAAGCTGTGCTCTGGTCATCCCACAGGTCATCCCCAGGACAGAGTTATTGCAGGCAGTTCTTCATGATTAAAGAATGAATAAAGAGCGGCATTGCAGGTTGAGAATTTGAACTCCATTTGCACTCTGTCCTAGATGCAATACTCTGTGTTGTATGCCAAGCATACTGACAGCACATGTAGATAACACAATACATAAAAATCCATCGATGTGAAATAGTTAAAATCAGTATGATATATACAATAAATGCAAGGCAATCATTGGTGGTGACACATTTGTGTTGACTTTAGCCAGAATTTGATGCTGGTTTTAAACACCGCAAAGCTCCCTGAATTTCTAATGTTTGCCGCTATGCAATTCCACTTCCCCACTACTTTAACCGAGAAAGCAGATTGACCAAAGGCTGTCTTTCTGAGCTGCGGTACCCAGTCACCCCGATTAGATTTTCTAGTCCAACCGGCACTACCACTGCCGGGATAGGCCAGACATCCTCTAAGAGGAGGGGTGCGAGATTATGAATAATTTTAAACATCAGGCATACATCAGAGTAAGTCCTAATATTTCATATAATTCATATAATATTCTTATATGCTTTAAAATAAGAACATTTCTGTGTCTGTCTTATCTTCTAGTCTGTCCTCTGTACTGCTCGCACCAGGCACCTTATCTCACATTAAATTCTCACTCCCTTTTCTGAGGCCCCATTTCAGCACCAGAATTGTGGGCCCCTCTCTCCCCCTCCCTCTCTCTGTCTCTCTCTCTCTCTACCTGTCTCTCTCTTCTCTTTCTATTTCTGCATCAATCCACTCCCATATGTCCTCTTCGTCTTTACTATTTTAAGTTGAACGGTGAACTCTCCAAGCTGCCACAAGTTACATTTCCAGATGTGTTTTCCTGTCTTGTTTGACGTGTGAACGCTTCCAGTAATAGTAATAGTAGTAGTAATAGTAATTGTTTGTGTCTTTGTTTAATTTGTATCTCTACATTTTTTTTGTCTTTGCATTTTTTTGTTTAATTGACAAATTCGTTTTCATCTTATCTTTTAATAATTGCCTTTATTTTCTTTACAGTATCTCACCTGATATGTCAGTACTTCAAGGTTGCATTGCCACTGCTCTAATCAATATTATATTACACAAATAAATAGATTCAGGAGTAAGTTTCCATCATTTATTTCGGTACGACGTGGTATGCATAACTAATTAACTAATTAACAGCTGTTAATGCAGTCTACAAATAATAAACTAATAAATAACTAATAAAAGCACAGTAGAAAAGTCACTTACTTACTGTGAAGTACAGTAATTAACACAGCATAACAAATAGTCACAATAAGGTAGATAAAAAAGACTAAAAGATCTGTATGCCGTGAACCAGGGTTGCTGCGGTTGAGTAAGGTGAGTTCGAGTTCAAGTTGGTGTTTGAGAAAGACCTGCCGCATCAGCTCCGGTTTCCACCGTGCACTGCCCGGCCAGAGAGGAGGAACCCCCGGCGCTGTCGCATAGTGGCGACATACTGTAGATCAGTGGTAATCAACCTTTCCCAGCTCAGGAGCCACATTAACAAAAAGTATTTTTGCAAGAGCCAAATTTCTGAAACGTCCCTTTCCTCCATCAAACCATTATGTATTTTAAAATAAGGCTAATAGTAACATGTTAAGAATTGAAAAGCATGATGTATGCAATAATTGCAATTTATTATTATTACCAAATTATTATTACCATGTTTTTATTACCATTGCAACCACAAATGTATTATTATTCACAAATGTATTATTGGCAGTTTGTCAAAAGTATCTGAACATCAGTGCACTATAATTACAAAATGCTTTCCCCTAGCAATTCAATTGCATGGAGGCTGTTTGGTGCTTGTAACAGGAAGCAGATGATAGATGGAGGATTTGGATGTGGTGACGCGGATGGTCTGGCGATTAAGTTGCAGCTCCAGGTTATTACTTGTATAATAATAAAATAAGAAGGGCTTCTATTGCCAGTTGTTGGAGAAATCTCCATTGCGTGTTGTGAGATTAACCTGCTTTGGTACAGGAACAGACTGAGAATCCTTTATTTATTATCATTCTGCAGAAATTGCATTGAAACAGTGATTCAGTACAGTCTGAGGTACAATTGGAAATGCCAGTATTCATCCAGAGAGAAGGTTGGGCGTATTCTGAGACTAGCCATATGATTCGTGGTTGCCTTCAATAGCAGCTGATAACTGTTTTAACAGAGACAAACAATAAAAATGTGGAAGCCTACACTGAGTGTTTACACAAATGGTATTTTACGAGCTAGAAAAACACAAATAACGGGCAAAGCATAGCATTGTTAACAGAAATGCGAATGACCTACTCAAGCCAGCACCAAGAAAAACAAAATCTTCCAGCCACATAAACGTCAGCCTAATGGCAACACCATATGTTCTTTAGCACTTAGACAAGGAACACTTTCTTTACATAGAGGAAGACAAAGATAAATTATAAATTATAAAAAACGTATAAAACATCAATTATTTAACAAAGCATATTTGCATTTTCCATCACACTTCTCCCTTTTGTTCAAATTGAACAACACATTAAAGAAAATGCATTTTGTTAAGATTTTGACATAATTGAGGTAAAAGGGTCAGAAGATCACATGTAAATTGAATATGATACAACAGACCACACAGAAAAATCATCATGGACCACATTACGGAATGCATGAACACATAATTCTATGCAGATAAAATGACATTTTAATTATTATCACTCAATAATGTCAACAACAAAATTCATTGTCTGAACATAATGACTAGCGTATCCTATAAGTATGGGTAAACATAATTAGACACAAACATTGTCTTTGTCATAATAATAAGGTGGTTTCCAATCATCTTGTGGTATGGAGGCAAACTGTTCCTCCATCATATTAGTAATCATCTTGCGTAGGATAGGTATTATACACACTAGACAGCAACATAAGATTACACGTTAGCACTATAGGTATCAATATTTTATAAACGTAGAAGTCCATGGCCCCAGCACATCTTGCATATTCTCCTGATCGTTTTGCACGTACAGCTTGGTGGGTCAGATTGTACATGTAGATTGGCATATCTAACATAATTGGTGTGGGTGTGCGCTCAATGGAGGAGTCGCTGTTGTTGGGAAATCAGCCGGTTGACGGCGATGAAGATAAGAAAGATGATCACACAGAAGTGACCAAAGTTTTCCTATTAGCGGGTTGTTGTCCTATTTGAGCACAAGTCCTTGAAACTGTAGTGACAAAAACCTCTTTGTGGAGGAGAGGTTACTCCACGGACATGATCTCAGTTCACATCCAATGATTATCCGTTGTTGTTGTTTATCTGGTCCTAATGGGAGGCGTGCACCGGTCATGCCGGTCACCCTGCCACCTTGTCTGCTGCTGCGATGGTGAGGAGGATTCTGAAACAGTCCCAGGAATCTGGCGGAGTTCCAGCCCCTTCTCCGGAAGTCACAGATCACCGCCCAGTTGCGTGGTTGTAGGTCATGCAGTGGTCCTCCGAGTGGGATGGGTAGGGCTGCCTTGACCTGCAACCAAATAGACTTCAACACTTGGGTGAGAGACACACAATATGACAACATTGCTTGGTCTACATGATGTAATTCATCTGTAGCTATTGTAAAATGAGGGACTTTGGAGAAGTTCCTACTACACCTGTGCAAAGAATGACTCAAACAAGCTATGTTAAATGACTCAAACATGCTATGGCCCATATGGGGATCGAACCCATGACCTTGGTGTTATTAGCACCACGCTGACATGTATCAAACTGGGATACAGAACCTTGTGAATTTGAATTTGAAGCTGATATTACAGCGCCTCAATTCTTTCACCATTTAGGCCCACTCACTCAGAAATGCAGGAGCCCAACTTGTAGGGGAATTACCTTAAATGGAAGCGCATTCACTTTGCAGGCGAGAGGCAGCGGGATCGATGCCTGCATTCTCCACCAAAGCTTGAGTACTGCCAAGAGTGACCCTATTAGATTTTACTTCAAACTATTTTAATATTACATTGGAGAAAAAAGTAATTAAGGCCTTTTGTAATTTGAGAAATATGGCACATCAATTCAAAGATGTCAAAAATTTGGAATTGGTCCACACAAATTGTGAATGAAATGATATTCCAGACTTTCAATGGAGAGCCTTTGTCATGGATTGGACCACTGTTTATGGCCATAGTATGCAACTGGTCATAATTTGTCTCCATGAGGTCGTAACAACACAGCTGACAGGAAACCATCTTCCTCATACACAGTTAAAGCAATCCAGCAAACCTAAACATGGAGCAGGTGCAAGAGCTTGTTCAAAAGCAACAAAATGGTCCTCCGCCTCAGGTGTCCAATCGAACCTTTCCCAGGAGCCATTACCAATATTGACTGGGCAAATGTTACATAATCCATAATCCAAGAACAACAGTAACCACAAACATCTTAAAAAGGCCATCAGGGAAATACCCTGAGAAGAAAAAAGAAGAGAAAAAAGAAGAGAAAAAATTAATAAAATAAACAAAATAAATATATATAAATATAATGCATGATTCAAATAGAGAACGTTCTTTTACCTGCGCCAGCTGTGGTTTATATTTTGTGACCATTTTGAGCTAACTTTTTAAGCTAACAAGGATACATTGTGAATTGGTGACATGAGCAGATCAGTAAATCATATACATATTAAATTGATGTGCTTCCATTCATAAACTCAAAACCAACCAAATAGTTTTCCCAAATGTATCCTAACAATAACTTAAACACCTAGTGAAAGTAAGAAGAAAGTGTTATTCACATACCAATACATTAAAAATGTATTGGTAATGTGTTCAATGCAGTATTCCTAATTTGTTTCTATTATTTTTATCTTATACACTTAAAGATGCAGTCAATAACTTTAGGTAAACAGCCAATAAATAACAATTAATAAACTTGAGATCTCAACAGCCATCGAGGCAACAGAAGGCTGACTGGCATTGATCAATAATATTTGATTAACCATCGTTATTTCATAATCAATATATTTATTAGGTTACTTACTGTAACCTTTTATAAATCTTCATGTCCTAAACATGCATTATGTGTTTTGTTTTAGCCTGTTAATCTTACCTTTTGGCCAGGTGCATTTAGCTATAAATCATTCATTCTGCAGTCTGCTTAGACAAATTGGGTAATTTGGCATTTTCAATGAAGTTATATAATTTTACTTAAAATTACGACACAACATGACAATAACATAACCAGCATTCATTGAGACCATCCAATAACCTAGAGAGGCTATAACATAGCAAACACAATCTCTTTGTCTTAAATTGTGCCTATTTCTGTTTCTGCTTAATCACTAATCCACCAATTATTCGAACAGGTGCCCAGAATTTGGAAGTATTATTGAACTTTATTGTATAAGAATAGAAATAGAAAAGAAACAACTGCAAACACACGGCTCCCCTGGCGATCACTCAAGTCAGTCACTCAGGGCTCAGGGTGGTCATCCTGCAGCTTCAGCTGGAGCAGAGAACATTCAGATTGCATCGAGTCTTTTCAGTCTGTTTTGATTGTCTGATGCAGTGACATCACGGAATGGGAGCGGCATAGTTTGTTTTCTCATCTGTTCGTTTGCAGCACTTAGAAACCAAACACTTCATGTTTAGTCTGTGGAGGAGAGCAGCAGAAGTCTGTGACACCATTTCATTTTCACAGAGCCACACACCCATTGTCATTTCATTGTCCAGAAAAAAGTCAACCTAATGATATTCTCGGTCTCTTCAGCAGGATAAGAGTCAGACAGGATCAAAGAACTTCAGATTGACCTTCAGGAGGAATCCACACTTTGTTTGTGAAGCCCTTGGGGTTCAACTTTATCATGTATGATGCAGCCATTAACAGAGAAGAATAAAGAGAAATATTTCCACAGTAATATGCAGTGTCAAAAAATGAATTTAGATGTTTCTGCTTCTATAGCGCATGCCATAAGGAACCAAAATTTGGTCAAGGTCTTCATTAGATAGTTGCCAATCTTTCATCATATCTACATATGCTTACATGTATTTCATCACAGAACAACTCCAACTTAGACTATCAAATAATTGTTTTTGCAAATCAGTTAAGCACAAATTGCAACAACATCAATAATTAATAATTAACAAGAATCTTTGAACACTGGTAATGCCATGGTCTTACTCAAATATAGATACAAATCCTCTGATGTGATTCTTCAGATCTTCCCAATCGGTCACATGCAGTCAAATGCATGTGGGTCAAAAGGTTCCGTACTTGCACCTCAGCTTCAGCTGCAGAAATAAAGCACTGAATAGACAGGTTGGATAATATCTGTCAATACACAATTATCGCTTCTCAAAACTCTCCATCCCTACCCACACTCCATGTCTCAGGCAGGCTCAGCAGAGAAGCTGAGGGGCAAGAAGGGTGGAGGGGACTGGGCTCCCCCCCTGGGGGCCCATAGGGAGGGGACAGAGAAAACACAAGTTCAGACATCAGATTATTTTCCACATGTACAGACTTTTGTCTCTGTAGTTATCTCAGACTTTTTAAATTAATTCAAATTATAATTCTTCTTTCCTTCCCTAAGGAATCATTTGAGATGCAGCTTGACACTGTATGTCAATCTTTTCAACAAAAACGTAAGGTTTTAATTTTGCCTGATAAAATTATTAATATTTTGAGTGTAAAGGGGCTTTAAACATTATACTCATGCCTATTGATGCCATTCCCATGCTCAGTTATGTATGATTAGTTGCTGCACCAAGTTCTGGGTTGATACCATTAATTATATAGCTTTGGTACACTTTCTAACCATTTTTGACCATTCGGGAATGTGGAAAAAGGAAATCCCCCCCAAAAGACCACCTGAAGACCTCATGACCTTGAAAAACACTTTAGAAATTTTAATGCTGTGATGCAGCATCAATAACTTTTGAAAATTGAAAATGGCTCAAAATAACCCACTTATCTTCAATATACCTGGACATCCCATACAGTTTCTGAATGGTCTAGGTGTCTAGTGTTGTGTCTGCCTTCAATGGTGATGTGAGGATGATGATGGAAAGGATCTCCGCCGACACCGACTTGATTGTATAAAGCTTGATTTTATTACAGAAAAGTTCAGCGTCAACCCAATTAAAAATATCACGGGGGAGAGCACCTTCGTCGAAGGTCTGAAAACCACGCTCTGCCGTGATCTCTCCCGTTCAGGCTTATAAAGCATTTTGCACCAGCGGTATAAAACCCCCGACAAACAATGGTTCTCCAATCTAGAGATAGAGGAGTCAGAGGTTATCTTGTTTAGCCTCTTAGTCCAAAGGTCCCCTGGGAGGACCCCTCTGTCCAAACTGGCCAGCACCTCAATGGAATCCAGTCATATCCTTACTCTCAAGGCTTACTCTATCAACCATTACCGAACATACGAATCATTAGACACCACACTAGATTCTGGGTCTAGAGTTTCATGAGGTTGTGATTATCCTAGAGGTCACAATAGGTTATTTTATACAGCAAGGTCAAGTAAAGAAAAATGATGTCATCAGATTGAAAGGGTTACTATGAGGCCCGCATAAATGCAATGGGGGTCTTTGGATTCACAAGAGTCTCAGCTTTCTATCAGTACCTAATTCATACAATTTCATGACTTTTTAGTGTGCAGAAATAGGGAAAATAAAAAAATCAAAGAAAACATATTTTCGTCTGCATGGAGTAGAAGAAGAATGATTTATTGATCACACATTAACCACACACATGCGGAGGGTGACACACACACACATGCAGATATAATCTCTGCTTTTATCCCATCCTGGCCGTCCTTCCTCCAGGGGCAGCCAGGAGCAGTGGGCAGCCCTCACTTTGTCAGCGCCCAGGGACCAATTCCAGGTGGTGGGTCCATGCCATGGTCAGGGACAGGACAGGAAGTGTTCTGCACGTTTTTAGTCGGGGTCCTTATGTTGGAGGAGACCCATGCGAACACATGCTACTACTTACTATTTCCTTCTCATCCACTTCCCGTAATCTTTTCAATGTAGAAACTAGCTTAACGACCTAGTCAAGCCAGCACCAAGAAAAACAAAATCTTCCAGCCACTTAAACAGCAGCCTAATGGCAACACCATTTTGTACTTTAGCATTTAGACAAGGTACACTTTCTTTACATAGATGAAGACAAAAAGTAATTATAACTCATTGGTAATACAACGTATAAAACATCAATTATTTAACAAAGCATAACTCATTGCATTTTCCATCACACAGTGGAAACCAGGTGATCAGCCATTGATCACTACCAGGAAACAAATCTCTATAGATGTGTTCTTTCTTGAAGCCGCATAACAGACAAATGTGTGGGAACTATATGAACACTGCAACATTTTTCTTCTAAATGAATGTATTTAAAACGCGTCATGTTTGAATTTATCATGGGTTTGGATTCCTTGGCACTAAATCCTCGCTGCCTGATCTGATCTACAAATCTGTAGTTGCCGCGACAATAAGGGGTGGGTTCAGGGTTGGTTGAGTCATCGTGTCAGATGTGGCATAAGCAGTGTAATCCAGAGATATCCAATTGGCGACCCGCGGGCCAAATCTGGCACCTGGGATGGCTGAGAAAGCCAGCCTAGTTGAATGCTGGGATTGCAGTCGCAACACACTGCTGCTGCTCCAGACAATGTGATCGTGACAGAAAGTGACGCCGTTTTTTTAGTGTTTATGAATGAAAAGCCAAGCGCCTCTATAGACACACCAGCCTGGCGTTAGGGGGGGGCAGACCGGGCTGTGCCCACTCATTTGAACTCCTTGCCCACTGGCAGCTGATCGCCCTCAAATGTTATAAGTAATTATATTTTAAATAAAATATTGATAGCGAAGAACAAAATCACCCATGGTGCAAGATTCAATTTAAGATATAATTGGTTCTATTAAATAAATTACATAAAATATATATATTTTTTGATTTATTTAATTTTACACCTATCACAGCGTCGCATCATTTGAGTTGCAGGACGCCAAGAGTAAAGTTTCCAAATTTAGCAGAAAAAGAGTTCACAGAGACCATGTTATGTTCGCTGCTGTACCGAAATAAAGTGCCAGTTCTCCACTGCAGAGTTGGTCCGGACTCAGAGCGTTTGTTGCCAGCTACGAGCTAGGCTAAGCTAATAGGCTAGCACAACACCAGAGGCTCACAGTTCAGAGCCGCAAAGCTGGAAAGGTATGTTACCTTTGCAGCTTCACAGCTCCGACAATGTTAACGCTAGTTCATAAATGTTTATTCACGTAAATTTAACTGTATTCCTTGCAGAAAGCTTAAAAGGTATTTCAAAGCTCCGTCAGATGCCATGCTATCCAAAATCTTTAATCCAAATTAAATTCAAACCATCCATCCATCCATCCATCGTCACCCGCTTATCCGGGGTCGGGTCGCGTAGGTAGCAGCTCGAGCAGGGGGCCCCAGACTTCCTTTTCCCTGGCCACATCAACCAGCTCTGACTGGGGGATCCCGAGGTGTTCCCAGGCCAGTGTGGAGATATAGTCCCTCCACCTGGTCCTGGGCCTTCTCCCAGCTGGACGTGCCTGGAACACCTCCCTAGGGAGGCGACCAGGTGGCATCCTTACCAGATGCCCGAACCACCTCAGCTGGCTCCTTTCAACGCAAAGGAGCAGTGGCTCTACTCCGAGTCCCTCACGAGTGACCGCACTTCTCACCCTATCCCTAAGGGAGACGCTAGCCACCCTCCTGAGGAAACCCATTTCAGCCACTTGTATTCGCGATCTCATTCTTTCGGTCATAACCCATCCTTCATGACCATAGGTGAGGGTAGGAACGAAGATTGACCGGTAGATCGAGAGCTTTGCCTTCTTGCTCAGCTCCCGTTTCGTCACAACGGTGCGGTAAAGCGCGCGCAAAACC
>OMKR01053130.1:0-20711 GCA_900302355.1 Cyttopsis rosea
TCAAACAAATTTAAATATTAGTCAAAGACAACACAAGTAAACACAAAATGCAGTGTTTAAATGAATGTTTTTATTATTAAAGGAGTAAAAAAATCCAAACCTACATGGCCCTGTGTGAAAAAGTGATTGCCCCCTAAACCTAATAACTGCTTGGGCCACCCTTAGCAGCAACGACTGCAATCAAGCGTTTGCGATAACTTGCAATGAGACTTTTACAGCGCTGTGGAGGAATTTTGGCCCACTCATCTTTGCAGAATTGTTGTAATTCAGCCACATTGGAGGGTTTTCGAGCATGAAGCGCCTTTTTAAGGTCATGCCACAGCATCTCAATAGGATTCAGGTCAGGACTTTGACTAGGCCACTCCAAAGTCTCAATTTTGTTTTTCTTCAGCCATTCAGAGGTGGACTTGCTGGTGTGTTTTGGAGCATTGTCCTGCTGCGAAAGTTCGCTTCAGTTTGAACAGATGGCCGGACATTCTCCTTCAGGATTTTTCGTAGACAGCAGAATTCATGGTTCCATTCATTGGTCTACTTCACTTTGTCAGGCAGGTCCTATTTAAGTGATTTCTTGATTGAGAACAGGTGTGGCAGTAATCAGGCCTGGGTGTGGCTAGAGAAATTGAACTCAGGTGTGATAAACCACAGTTAAGTTATGTTTTAACGGGGGCAAACACTTTTTCACACAGGGCCATGTAGGTTTGGATTTTTTTTTCTCCCTTAATAATAAAAACCTTCATTTAAAAACTGCATTTTGTGTTTACTTACACTTTTTCACACCACTGTATGTGGCACATACAGAATCGGATATATCTAACACTGATCGGCCTGTCACCGGTCATGGCCAATCAAGCTGAAAACCGGCCGATCGATCGGTGCATCTCTAACATAATGGTGTGTGTCAGCAAACATTGAGAATTAGCCAGTTATTTCTAGAGGCCTATGGGCCTGATATTACAGACATCATCATATGACAGCTTCATCTATGAGGGGATGTCAAAATGAGATATGCTTAGTACCTTCCTTGTTGTGTAATTGTTATATAGCATGTTTCATAAGTGTTGGGTGCTTTACAAATGGCTATATTGTTCTAGAAGTGTTTTATTCAATGGGGTGTCATATTTGAATGAAAAATGCATGTGACAAGAGGCACATAAAATGTTTACAGTAAAATGCAAAACAAACGCCAGCTTTTCAAAATACACCCCTCTCCAGTCTCTGTCCTAAGCCCCTCCCACCAGATGAGCACATCGGGCATATGCACACACTTCATACGCGCACGCAACACAAGCTTGAGATAGGAAATATTACAGGAAAATGAATGAGACAGTCAACGCTGTGATCGCACAGTGGAGAGGGGAGACTCACAGAAATTCTCTGCTGTGATTCTCTGCACTCCCCTCTCTGATCATGAAGCGACTTTCTTTTTTTGATTGGATGGGCAAGACGCAGGTTTTGTCGGCCATGGTGTCACCCCTCCAGGCACGGTGCTGTTGCCGTACCCTGTTCCTGTATGTGTTTTCAGCGTAATGCGATCCGCTGTGGGAGTGCACGTGCATGCGCATCTGCGTTTGTAGAACAGCCAATAAGAACGCGCTCTCTCTGAAATGACCTGTGATTGACCAAAGTCTACCGTCACGGGCTAGATTTTCTAAAGCCTTAAAACAACCAAGAGGATATGCAGAAGTCTAGTTTTCTCTCAGACCACTTGAATTACAATATGCTGAAAGGTTATTATGGAATTTTCCCCAATGACACCCTAAAAAAACTGCCTCTGCAGCTTTAACAGACTTATTTTATTATTATTTTACTGTCTGAAACTCATGCTGTTGCCAAAAGTAGTTTGACCATTTGTTTTCTGCTACCAAGCAAAACGAAAATTGGGAAGGATGGAAATTATGGTGTTTGAAAAGCAGCAAGTGTAGCAGTGCAAACTCTCAATAGAGATCCCAATTCTGTTCTGCTGCATGTTAATATCCTTATCCGACCTGCTATTGTCCTCTGACTCAAAGGATAATGTGACACAATCCCTGTTAACACTAGCTGAGGCCTACAGGAAATGTATTCAGGCAAATATTTCTGCATGGTTCATTGGAACTGTTCTTTTCACCTCTGCAGTCACTAGGGAATGTTGGGTAAAGTAATGTTAAGGACACAGTAAATATTTAGCTTGTACAATATTATGTGCCACTACATCTTTGATTTCACAGGACAGGTTGGTTGGAAATGTAAATGTTGAGATACTCTTAATTTATTAAAAACGGAAGGTTTTCAGGCACTAGGTTGGCTTTCTGCTATGTGGCCCTTTTTAGATTCATAAAATATTCTCCACTCAACGGCCCGTTCATAAAAAAGAAAAGAAAAGAAAAAAGCTCTACATTATTTTAGTTTAGAATTAGTTGTTTATCTATGCCATCTCACAATGATATTCAGGCGAGTAGAAGTATTTTGAAGCTACTTTTTGTGAGTCTCCTTGTAGCATGCTCTGTGCACACGATTCACAGGCTCTGCTTGCTGAAATAAGCAATTTAAGATGCTCGGATGATTTAGAGAAAGACAGGCTGGTGATCATCTACCATATGTTTGGCTGTTCATTCAGTATCTACAGGGATGTTACCAATTCCTACATGAGGGTGTTACGTTACTAACGTAAGTAAGGTATAAGAATTAAAAGCCAAAATGAAGGTATTTACTTCTCCCTGATTAAATATTTCAAAACAAAAGCCTGGATAGCAGACACAACACATTCAAACAAGCATGTTAACAATGTAATTACAGTACTCTGGAATCTCAATGAGTAGTCTGTAAAGTTACAGACAGTCATTAAAAGGTAATCTAAATTTTATATTTTTTATAAAACCGTAAAAGAAACTGCGGTTAACTGCTTCAGTAAGTTTACACCCCACCAGCACTTATTTGGTTTGGTTTTGACCTATATACTCATGTCAGGGTTCTTTAAGTTAAGTTAACAAAAACCTGCTGCACATTTAATAGATCTTGGTAATACAATTATTGTCAATCGTATTTTGGTCGCTTATTTCTCAGCTGATAAATGCAACATGATTGTGTTAGCCATGCAGAAGACATCACGTCCGATCAATCGTAGATTCCTGAATCAATAAAATCATCATCTTTGTGTGACAACGTTTTTTTATATCCTGAATTTCCCCCCGGGTATTAATAAAGTGTTCTTGCATAAGCCAATATCCAATCATCTGAAGAATCCATTTTGCAGCATATTGTGATTGTGATGCTATTGCCCCTCAGTTCAGGCAGTATTTATCACTGTGTTTATCTTAAGCTCAATCCCCGTCTAACTGTCTCAAGCTTTAACCCCTGATAACTGTAACCCTTGGTTTGTTTATTGTCATTAGCTGTGTGAGAAAAATAGTCACGGCTTGCTTCTCATCTACGGCTGCAGTAATAACGACATTAGCAACAGCTTGTCGATATTGTAAACATTATTAAGGCAAGGAGGCAACAGACAGAAAACTCCATACCTCTGCAGTATGGAAATGTTTTGGATTTCCAAAATCCCAGATGATATCTAGTATCATATCACAATATCGATATTATGACGTTATATCGTCCTATTAGACTCCCAAAGACTCACAGCCCTGCTATTGGAATTACAAGATCAATCCCCATGCTTTACACTGACCTCTACCTTTGAACTTTTATTATGTTAATTTCTCCTTGCAGAGGGTCAGTGTGTAGCGTGCTGCTAACTTGTTGTAAGGACAGCGTGTGTCGTCTCTGGGCTGAGACTCTGTTGCCGGGCGACAGTCTTCATTCCAGTCACCATGACAACCATGCCAGTGGACAGCAAAGCGACCCACCGCGATCTGCTGGCAGGAAGAATGGCTCTAACGAGAGGACACAGGGAAGAACACCGCTACAGGTAGGGCATTTAGTACTGTGGTAATGGCTAAAATTGGAAGTAATGAGGGCGTGGCAGACTGCTCCTGTATCAGGCAATTTAATTAAAATAAACAAAGTGAGAGCCGTATAAATATAAACATATTTCTAACTGTTATCTATTGTAACTTGAATAATTTGTTGATCTATAATTACTGTATCTATAAACCCGAATATGACTTGCTTGATTTGATTTGATTTTTAGCTTCCAACCTTTTTTATTTGTTGTTGTGACAATGCAATGGGGATAAATGGTTATCTCAGTTTATCTAAATGTATCTCAACTTATTTAATTACTGACTTTTGGTCAAAATTCTGATTCTCTTATTGGAAGTACAGCATAGGAAACTGTTCAATTCAAATGACAGCTAAACCTTTGCTGGAAACTCTGTGCAGGTCGAAGTATGGGTTGCAAAGACCTGTGCCAATGCAGTATTTTGATGACACAGGTTCAGTAGCATTATTTGTTTTTAAAGTCGTAGTGTAGCAGAAATATAATCTTTTACTAAGAAGCAAACAAAATATTCACAATTTTATATGGAAGGAAATACAAAAATATTGCCTCCTTAAGCTTTATCTTGTTCTGTTTGGCTGTGAAATTAAAACGAGACTGCTTTATTTTCGACACTATTAACAGAGCACATTTTGGTAGTGCAGAGATAAGAGAAAGGGAGCATGAAAGGGAGAGAAGTTAGATAGAAAAAGTAAAGAGGAGAGAAGGCTTAGTGGAGTTAAAAGGGAAAATTAATTGCCTATCAGGCACAAAGATGGTTTTCCAAGCTTTGTAGGGCTCAAGAGAAACACCACTTAGGATAAACTGGCCTTGATTCTGTAATCTGTGCTCTACCTCAAAACAATTACTTTAACTTTGTTCTTTTGACAGGTTTTTTCCCCCCCCAGTATTTGGCCTTTTGCATTTCCTAGCAGAGCAAAGTTTTATGTTAAAGTACCATACTGGTGTCAAATTGTGTTTTAGCCCATGTACTAGTCGGCACACACATTTTACATTACCTCTGACCATTTTCCTGATGATTTTATTTTAAGGTAGAATTCTCACCATATCGTTTGAATTTTCCAAAACTGAAAAATAGAGACAAACTCAATTTGATGCCTGTATGACCCTTTAAGCTTTTATTGACCTGGGTTTGTAGCCAAGCAGCGTAGGCCTAGTAACATAATTCTTAAAGTCATATCATTATGACCATTTACAAGGCTATGGGTCTCACCAGCAATTAAAGAGCTCAGGGCAGATTAAATTACAGAAAAAATAAGTATGCAAATTTCCTAGCTGTTCCCTGAGGACAGTCTGAGAGAGTACATGTGTGGAATTATTCATTTGAAATCACAGACTGCGCTGTATAAACTAGCCACTATTTTAGCTCTTAACTTTGTCTTTCTCTAAGACTAGTGAATGGGTGGTACTGGGAGAAAGCCCTATTTTAGGATTCATTACTCTGCGATGCCTCAGGGTGGATAAACGGCATAAGATTTCTTGCAGATTCATTGAACTAATCAAGCCCCAAGTTACTTGATCAGAGCGCTGAATGGAAACCGCTGCGAAAGGGTGGTGTGGTGAAGAAAGAGGAGAAAGCACAAGCACTTGAAGCAGATCAGAAGTATATGGAGTAGGGGTCTAACAATGTACACATTTCTGTTTGAATTTTGATTCTTTGAACACTACAATATACTACAGTTGGAGTTACACAAAAGTTTTCAACTTATTTAAATAAAACCCTTATTTATTTTGAAGGACATAATTTCTATTCTTCCAGACAGTTCTGTGGTATTTAGCACCAACTCCTTTAACAACTTTGTCTTTTACCTCGTCATACAGCAAGAAATGGCTCCCAGTCCTTGGAAATAAAGTTTCTGATTGCATTTGCGAGCGCAGTTACATGATGTAGAAGTCTTTTTTTGGGCAGTCAGAATTTCTAGTTTCACATATCTCAGAGGACATTATATTTCAAATCACAATCACTCTGTTCTTTCCATATATTCTCATATTACTTTTGCATGGACCACTTTCAACCCTATATTCAGTCTTCAATTCATGATGTGATGTGAAACACAGCACAGCTATAGACAAAATGTGGTGATATGGATATGGCCGTTGATATGGATCCAGTAGGAATGTATTAACTTATTTAAGATGGAAAACAAATGTGCATTTTGTTCATTTGTGTGTGTGATGTTGAATGTGATATTGAACAGTGTTGATTAGCAAGTGACATTTTTTTTTCTTTCACAGGTAAACCTGCAGGAATCATTGCGGTCCTCCTCTTTTGGAGGTCTTGTGCAGCCCTTGGTGACAGGCTGCCTGCCTCATCTGCAGAGCAGGCACTACAGCCACAAGTCCAGCACCAGCAATCTTCCCCACACCAATGCACTCTGCCACTTCCACATCGCTGCCAGCATCAACCCTGCCACAGGTTACACACCGATCTGTACAAATACCTGAAACAAATGCCATATTAATAGAGGGATAAGAACACAAGCTAGTCTGGTCTTATCATTAATTCACTCAATGTTTTTAAGCAGAAATTAAATCACACTAATATTGTAGTAGATAAATTCTAAATTTGTTCAAAATTTGTTACTAAAGTAAGACCTAATTCAAGTAAGGAACTCATTTATTTTATTTTATTTTGTAAACGTTTAAACCTATGCTCGATTCAAGCACAAATTTGGTGCACTGTTTGTGAATGAGGCCCATGGAATGCATTGTTCTATATTCTGCAAGTCAACCCCTATTTATGTTTTGTCAAGTTCATTTGACTTACTTTGTGTTGTTGTTGGGCATCTTAATTGGGACTTAATCTGGGCAAAACCACTGGCTGTGAAATGTCTAAAAGGGGAGATTCTAACTTTTTTTTAGGCGTGCAAGACTTAAAAAAGTCAGTTAATGAGCGAGTTCACAGGCAGGCCATCGTTCCCGGTGTAAACAAGTCTGATAGTTAAAAAAACAAACAAAAGCTTATTCTTACTAACACTCAGTTTTACTTTATTTCCCTTTATTTTCACAGTAAATGCCAGTATTACCCATTTTAATCACCCCAGAGTCTTTGTTCAGAGATTTTGTTCAGGGCTACATTTCTCCTGGATATCTGCCATTTTGTTTGTCAGTGTTTCGTTTAATGGATATTCATATTGCTCTGTACTTTTGCAATTTATTTCCAATTTATCCTGAGGAGTTCTTTGTTTCCCAGATATCCCCCTTCTTCCCTCCATCTCGTCTCTGTGCGCGGTGGATGACGAGGAACCGGGAGGACCTTTCACCGTCCACTGGCTCAACAATAAGGAGCTACACTTCACTCTTGCGATGGATGTCTTTCTGCAGCAGCTCAGAGGCAACCTGGAGCAGCAGAACGAACATAGCCAGGAAGGTGTGCATCCGACGGAAAAGACAATCATCTTACAGACTCACTAATGGGAGTCCTAGGCTCTGTTTAACTGGGCCAAATCATCACTATGACTCATGGAAGAAACCGTTTTTTTTGGTGGAGTTTGAAGTATTGAGTCCTTTTTCTCTTCATTCCTTTCAGAGCCTGAAGACGAGAACAACTTTGATGAAGAAGATCCCGGTAGCAGGACAGCTATGGACGGGGAGTCCATGGAGCTTCCTTTAGCCGCAGTGGAACACCAGGTGGAGGTACTGTTGGAGCAGTGGAACCGCGGGGCGGACATGTTGTTCAGTATCCACCCCATGGATGGCTCCCTGTTGGTCTGGAATGTGGACTGGCTGGACGAATACCAGCCTGGCATGTTCAGACAAGCACAGGTGGGTTTTGAATTCATCAGAAATAATTGGCAATTTTTTAAATGTATATATATATATTTTTTAATCAAACGTAACCCATAATTTCCCCATTTCCGTGTACCTTTTGATCCTAGTGTTTCCGACTTTGTACAGTCCTCAATTTCGTCTTTGTTCTCTCAGCAGTGATCACGGATAAAAAAAGTAACCACACATCCTAATTTCTCTCCCTCTTATATTGATCGAGCTTGAAGAGGGGCTGGGTGATGATTGGATATTGTTTCTGTCAGAGGTATCGTATCGTCATGGGATTAAGACATCGACCCTGAGCTGATAAATTGTGAAAAACCTCTCATGCAACATGAGAAATATTTGCAGAAATTAAATTTTAAACTAATTTAATGTAAAACTTAATATAGAACTAGTGTTTCACTCTGATATAGTTAACATATCGGGTATCATTCAGTAAAAGATTAATGGGAATTTCACTCATGTTACCACAATAGCCAAAGATTATAAAAATGCGATTTTGTGATTGCAGTAATTCATGCAAATACAACCTCTCGGCGATATTTGTGATTTTGCGAAATTGACGCAATTCTCCGACATTAAATGGCCAATTCAACAGGCATCTTAAACTTGTCACCCTTCCCCAAGAAGACACTCTGGCGGTCACTGGCATTGGCAGCATATTGTCATACAGAGCTGCTTTTATTTGGTGCTTACGGTATGTTGAATTGAAGGGTTTTCTTTAATTATAAATGTATTACTGGAACCCAAGCAAAATGCATAAAACTCGCAAATTTTGAGAAAAGCCGCTGCAAAAGCAAGCTTTGTTTTGATTTTATCAATCAAAAAAAAAACTCGGAGGGACTGCTATTAATTGTCACTTTAGTCTAAGCCTAAATCTTTTGTCTAAGCTAACTGGACTGAAGTTTTCCCTTCGGTCACTCTTTTATTCAAACTACTTGTTTATGTTTCCATGGAAGAAAAATTATCATATGCATGTCATCTGTAATGGTATAGACACTAGACTGTATATTCACCATTTATAACTTCATATCACTTTTTATATTTTATAGACCCGAAAATGTTACACAATAATGTCACACAGCAAAGTGTGCGTTAGCTGTCATCTCAATTAGGCTGTAAATCATTTTGACATCTATGATTGCTTGGCTCCTATTCTAATGGCTTCTCATCCAGCCATTCAGATAATTACATTCTAATTATGTGTGGCTTCATATAAAATTGCATACTCCCATGATGCATTTTGATCAGGAGTAAAATTATGGGGTTTTTCAAGGTCAACAGTCTGTCAGGCAAGGCAGCAACCGTGACGTCCAGGTTGATTGACTGATCTGACTCCTCTCAATAGATAAAACAGACAAGACATGTAGCCCATAGTCACCAGACTAGCCAAAGCTGTGACCCTTCATTCTCCATCTATTCTATTCACTAGCCATTCTGTTAGTGATAATCTGTAAGATTGTTTTTGTAAATAATATCTATATCTATTCTTTTGCTGGCACTTTCTAAGTAACAATGTAATGTATATAAATTATGCATGTCCTCCTCTATATGCTGTTTCTATTGTTGATGGTGTGGTCCACCTTTCCCAGTAAGAATGGACTGATTGTGCACGCACAAGAAGTGAAAGGCAGTCGTGGTGCAATTGGTAAAGCAGCCTAGCTCATTGTGGTCAGCAAACTGTCAATATGGATGCACATTCACATAAAAGAACAGCCCCCTCCGGTGAAAATGAAGAATGCATACTTTCAAGAAAAGAAAGTCACTGTCTTAGATAAGTACAAACCTGGATGTTGGAAAACAAAACTTTGCAGTTTCAATTTGGGATTGAGTTTGGAATTCTGGGACTGTGTAATGTGCTGTGTAATCCACAATTCTTTGGTCTGATCACAATTGACCTCCTCATTATTTAACCCAAATTGCCAATTATCTAACCATCTGGCTTTGGTAGCATAAGAGCAAGGAAACATTCTATTATTTGTTGTTGATATCACACTCTTCTTTCCTTTCTTCCTGTCAGGTGTCATTTGTATCTCGCATCCCCGTGGCGTTCCCCACGGGTGATGCCAACTCCCTGAGCCGCAGCGTCGTCATGTACGCCTGCAACAGGAACGTGGACCTTGCCATCCAGCACTGCAGACAGCGTCCACCTGGCAGTGCGCTGCCTCAGTCCACCTCTGCCCTCATCAGCTACGGCGGCCAGGGAAAAGCTGCCGTTGCCGCCGCTGGAGGCCTTCGCCTCAGCATCTTCACCCCCAACGTGCTCATGATCTCCACACACGCCGATGGCTCCCTGAACCAATGGGCAGTCAGCTTTGCGGAGGACTCCGCATTCTCCACAGTGCTCAGTGTCTCGCACAAATCGCGGTACTGTGGACACCGCTTCCACCTCAACGACCTGGCCTGCCACTCGCTGCTGCCGCTGCTCCTTACCACCTCGCACCACAATGCCCCACGCACACCCGACGCATCTTATGTCCCCCCTCGGCCCATCCCAGCCCCCCGCCGGTCAAGGCCCAGCCGGGTGTCTCTGGGTGCCGTTTCCCAGGACCCCAATGCGATCTACAGCGAGCTGATTCTCTGGAGGGTGGACCCGGTGGGGCCGCTGTCCTTCTCCGGGGGGGTCTCCGAGTTAGCCAGGATCAACTCTCTGCATGCCTCAGCCTTCGCTAACGTCGCCTGGCTGCCCATGCTCATTCCTAGCAACTGTTTAGGTGAGGTAATATTCATGGAGTTGGTTGGGGAATTGATGAGGACTTGGATTTCGATACAAAGGGTCACTGTGGCCATCCATGGCAGTCCATGGCTTAACTACGCCCAAAGGGGCGTAGTTAAGCCATGTTCTGCAGGATACAGCGCTAGCTCCCATGCCAGCCCAGCCGTGTTGCCTGATAAGTCCCATAGGCGCTGATTGGTCCGACTCGGCTGGGAGACTTTTCTTAAGTGTTGTTTTGTCTTGCAGTGAGGAGTTAGCGTGGTGCAGGGCCTGGAGTCTGCATGCCAGATCATTACCCAATGGAACCTGATTAATATAATTCTGATCTGCTTTATGTTTATGTTTGCCAGCGAGCCTTTCTGTTATTTCTTAATAAAAGCCCTGCCTTGTCGGCACCTCACTGCCCAAAGGACCCAGTCTCCCTCCTAGCAAACGTAAAGGCTCGCTAGCAAACGTAAACATAAAGCAGATCAGAAGTATATTAATCAGGTTCTGTCGGGTAGTGATCTGGTATGCAGGCTCCAGGCCCTGCACCACGCTTCCTCCTCACTGCAAGACAAAACAACATTTAAAGGTACAGTGTGTAGAATTTAGCGGCCATTAGCGGTTAGGTTGCAGATTGCAACCAACTGAATTCCTCTCCGTGTAAGAGAAGCTATGGTGGCCGCGAAACCATGCCACCACTGGATCTAGAGCGAAAGTCCTGCTCTAGATGCAGTGCTTGGTTTGTCCGTTCTGGGCTACTGTAGCAATATGGCAGTGCAGCTTGGCGGCGTCCGTGGAAGGGCCTCCAGCCCCCATGTAGATATGAACTGCTCATTCTAAGGTAACGAAAACACAATGATTCTTATTTTCATGGGATTACACACTTAATTAAAACATGCATATGAATATTATATTCCATTTCTGCCAATTCTACACAATGCACCTTTAAGAAAAGTCTCCCAGCTGAGTCGGACCAATCGGCGCCATTGGGACTGGTCAGGCCGACTCCGTACAGCTGCGCTGGCACAGGAAGAAGCCAGAGCTGTATCCTGCAGACCGTGGCTTAACCACAGCCCCTTGACTGCCATAGTCACAATAAAATATATTGATATATTAACATTTATGTTAACAGTAGTACCATTTGATGTGCATTCCGAAAACATTCCACAACAAATGACTACTACAAAGGGACCATCAAATTCCCAATGAATATAATTACATAATAAATAAATAAAACATCTTCTTGTAAATATCCAGGGGGCACAATAAAAAAAAACATCTTTGTAAATGCTCTGCTGGTATTTTTTATCATTACCTTGTTTGTCCAATCAGCCTGTCGGCTGTTGAGTTAGCTTAATTTTTTAATGAGTGCTCAGCAAAGTAAAGATGTGACATCTATTAATTGCTACGTGTAAATTTTTTTTAGGTGTGTACTGCAACTCTCCCAGCGCCTGCTTCGTAGCTAGTGATGGCCATTCGCTCAGGCTGTACCAGGCTGTTATCGAAGCCAAGAAACTCCTCAGTGAGCTCTCCAATCCTGAGATATCTGTAAGTCTGCAAGGCCAATACAGCCCAATCCAAGCCTCACCAATTTAAGCAATAGGAATACCTTTACAGCAGCTATGCAACACTGATTATGTTTGTTGCTCTTGATAATTGTGGTTTGACTTGCAGTAAAGTTGTCCAGTAGCCAAATAAAATATGTAAGACATTATGATGGGAAATTATATAGGATCAATAGGGCAGCATTAGTTTAGTTTGCGATTGTCATACAAATTATTGTGATTAACAGATTCATTGTCTTTTATGTTCATTTTATACCATAATAATAGTGTTATAATGCACATCCACCTTAGAATGAAAAGCCATGAAAGTTGGAACATAAAAATTTGGGAGAGAGCTGAACATTTGAAATTCAATTTGCTACAAAATGGCCTTAAAATGGGATTTTTACATTCATAGATAACATTTATAGATAACATAGTATATGTTCCCCTTTAAAGCGGAAAATCATTCTCAAATAAGTACTGGCAATAATCAAACTATTGTGTTAAGGCAAATGTTCAATCAATCACAAGTGTAACAATCCAGACATATCTGTGTTATTAATGTCATTCCTTTGGTATGAGATTCAGTTGTTAAAGTTTGATTTTGTTTATATATTTTACTCCAGAAATATGTGGGTGAAGTGTTCAACATCATTAGTCAGCAATCTACAGCCAAACCAGGATGTATCATCGAGCTGGATTCTATCACCGACTTTGTAAGTATAGACGTGTGCACAGTAATACTGTACACACTGCCCTGCTTGATGAATGATCTTCATATATCAGCTGATGTAAGAAACCTCAGGGCTGTTTTCAATTCCATTTATTATTCAATCCTATTGGTTGTCTTGAACACTGGATGGACATTTCTGAAATGGCTTTAAATTGGTTTGAATGTTATCTTCAAAATAAGGACTTGCCTTGGCTTTCACAAATGTTTTTCATGAAACCGTATGCCACTATATGAGGATAAAACTTTTTTAGTTTAAATTTTGGTGATATTAATTAATGTATTACTATCCCGCTTGACCAATTATGTAAATGTTTCTCAACTTAGTAGCATCTGTTGTTTTGTCTGCTACAGCAATCTCAACGACGCTTGGACAAAGGTTCTTCAGTCTTTTTAAAGTCTGAAGACTAAAGACAACTATGCATTTGGCATCAAGGCCTTTAGGCTATGCAATGACCTAACCGAGAAAGTCACTTCCCATTTATATAGGCTAGCTGTTCTGTAAACATTTAGTGCTGCCTTTTAATAAAATAAAATTTGTCAATGTTTTTAAAAATGCCTTTATATATTTATTTTTGCCAGGTTTTGTTTTATATCATTTTATGTGTGTTAGTAGTTGGTAGTGTTTACCTTTACTTTTTTGTTGTATGAGCATTTTATAAGCTATGTTTACGAAGAAAATCCTGTCGAAAAATGATGATCATTATTAGAATGTCAGTATGCCAATATATAATATTAAATAACATAAACATTAAATTTAAACACCACAATTTTATTCTAGAGCCTCTGTAGCATGAAATGGTCTACAGAAGACTTGCTGCATCTCTGAGAAAGGTCAACCATGAAGACAGTAATGTCCAGAACTACATCTCCCCAGGCAGTGTTGAAGGTCTTATGGAAGTGTGTGTGAGTGAGTGCATTGGTATGTGTCGGCACACACAAAAGCATGTGAGTGTGCCTGTGAGCAAACCTTTGTGTGATGGAGGATGGGGAGAGCAGATCAGGTCCTACTTTATACTCAATTGGTTTATCTTATATTTTCCTCAGCAGGAAATGGGCCCAAATTCTGCAGGTGGTTGTGATTATATCTTATCTAATGGGATAATTGTTGGATTTGTGCTTTTCAGCAGGGGAAGGAGACTCAGCTCCTCCATGTGTTTGAAGAGGACCTGATCCTGGGCAGCGATAGGACAGAGATCACACCTGAAGCCTCATCTGCTACAAGTCACACTGGTACAGACCCTGTACAAACATGAGAGTGTTGACATGTTACTGGAAATGTAAATTTGAATATATAGGTATACATTGTATCTACTGGGCAAAACATTCTCGTCAAGCATTTCTACTGCTTCTTTAATATGAAATATACAGTATATGAGCGAGAGGAGCGGAGCAAGAAAATTATGTAGAGCAAGCCTTAGCATTCAAGTATGTTGTCAGCTCCCAGGCCCTATATGATTCATATGCATGACAAGCAGCCTAAACAACTGCCAACTTGTGGCATCAGGTATTTCTCATACTACAAGATTTTTACCTTTAGAATAGGGCCAACATTATTGCACACGGTTGAAATTGGAGAAGAAAGTTGTGCTATTTTTCTAAAAGGTTGAATCTCCAATCACATCCTTGGCTCTTCTGTGAGATGATGAAAGGTCCAGTGAATTGACTGAGAGTGTGATTTGACGTGGTTCTCCATGTTGTCTCTTCCTCCCTCCCATCAGCAGACTGTCAGACGGGGTTCTCGGCACGCTTCTTCCTGGTGGTGGTGGAGTTCACCCAGACAGGCCGCTCCCTCCTCCATATGTGGCACCTCCAACTGGCCGCCCGACCTGTCACCATGGGTAGGCAGATGATGAGAGCGGCACTTTTAAAGTTCATCCACTTTGAACCTATATAATATTTAATAATAATACAAATAACAACCTTTATTTGTATACAGTAGAACCTTTCACAAGTTAAAAGCAACAATGCCTCAAGAACAATAAAATTAATGTTGACACGCAGGTGTTGGGTCAAAGGGGAAATCACATAATTCAAAGTCATCATTAATTGAATGAGTCTTAAACAAGTCGGAAAATTCAAAAGTTTCTACAAACATTACAGTGTCAGAATGTCTGCTAATTTTATCGTAAATCCAGTTAACCTTGAGGTTATTTTTTCCATAACTATTGGTACCTTTTAATCTGTCTTTTTAAAATTGAAACATGGCATCCAATAAATTTATGATTGCAGAAAACTAAGGTCAGATGGGAATGGAATTTATGAATTGCTATTCCCTATAAAAAGGATTTGAATTTGTTTTGCAACATGATACGTGAGCAACAGCTTTTCTGGGGGATATTCAGTTGCTAATTGAAATGCAGTGTTAATTATAATGTGTTTTCTTTCAATGTAAGGAATGGGTATGTAAAGCGTGTACAATATTAACAGCATTATTTTAAAATGTTCTGTTCCATGTCCTTCCAGAAGACACTGCAACCTTTTCAGAGAAGGAAGCCACCTCGTCCATGAACTCCTCTCAGTTTAACTTTGAGCCGTCTGGCTCCCCTTTACCTCATAAGAGCAGACCCTGCACCTCCAACCTGCAGAGTGCCTGTCGCCTCAGTCTCACCACAGACCGGCTGTACAGCCAAGAGATGTTGCTGCCAGCGGGGGTGGAGGTCATCAGCGTCACACCCTCAGCAGGTAGGGGGAATGAGCACACACCGGTAACTGTGATGGCTACATACATACGGACATGCACGCGCCTATCAGAAACACTTATAAGATAAGATAACACTTTATTCAATTCAGGTGTTACAGCACCAGAAGTTGACAGAACAGTGCAAGCAAATAAATGGATGCAAATAAAATGTATGTACAAATATATAAACAGAGGTTAACAGGGCGTAGCACCTTTTCTTACTAGTGAGCCCAATATGGGCAGGTGGCTTATGCTAAAGTAAAGTACAAATTGTATATAGCAACAGCATAGTTGTGAAAAATAATAACATTATGATAATATTAACAGCAATATCAATAAGGATAATAGTACTAATGGTAGTAATACGACTACTACTGTTATTATTAGTACCACTAATAATAATAATAATGATATATTAATTTAACTGAAGGTGAGCTCAGAGAAAGTGTTGAGATTTAATTTAAGTACTTTTCTTTTAAGAGCTTATTGATGTTCCTATTCAACTAATGATTTTCATCACTTTCATCTTAAGGTAAGGAATAGAAGGTGCTCGGATAAACTTGTTTTAGTACTGCTGCTCTTTAATAAGTACTGTGAACGAGTTTTGATAACTTTGTTATCTAGTTGAGTGCACTAGAATAGTTTTCAGCTGTCATTGACAAATTGAAGGAAGAATCTCTTCTTCACTTCTCTCTTCCCAGGTCACCTGAGCGCATCGTCCTTACTGCCAGCTGGTCGTGCGCCTTACCTCCTCGCCACTTCCTGCTCTGATGGCAAAGTGCGCTTCTGGAAGTGCAGTGTCACAGGACCGATGCCCTTGGATACAGACCAGCTGGTCTTCCAATGGGAGGAGTGGGCCCTCCTGGTGGAGGAAGGTTTGGCCAATAGCAGTGCAGTTGGTGTACCGGGTTGTCCAATGGAGGTCAGATGCTGTCACACGAGTCGGATCGCTGTGGCGTACAGGCAGAAGTCTAATGAACCTCTGAACTCTACTCCACAGATTAACTCTCAGCCATTTTTGACCTCTCCCCCTACACTAGCTTCCACACCTTATGTGAACCTTAAATCCAGTATGCAACCAGCCCTCAGCACACACCGCAGTCCAAAACTCAACCCAAGCCCTTATCCAGAAAGCACCAGAGAACCATCAATCCTCATTGGTATATTCCAGTGTGAATCTACAGGAGGCTCCCAATGGGTTTTAGAACAGACGTTAGTCTTGGACAGCACTGCTTCCACCGCTAACTATGAAATCAACTGTAGCGCCACTAAGAGCCTGAATATCCCCAGTAACACCGACTTTTCTGTAACCAACGAGAACTGCCTTGCTTCCACCAAGAATCTGGTTCATTTAGATTGGGTTTCCCAAGAAGATGGATCACATGTTTTAACAGTCAGTATCGGGACAAAACTGTACATGTACGGCCCACTCTCTGGGAAGCCTCCAGAGCTCTGTATGTCATCCGAAGGGAGCAGGAACCAAAGCTCGTACCAGCTGGTTCTGCTTAGATCGATTGACCTGGTATCCTCCGTCGAAGGCTCTTTACCAATCCCTGTCTCCCTGTCCTGGGTCCGAGATGGCATCTTGGTTGTGGGAATGGACTGTGAAATGCACGTCTACTCCCAGTGGCAGCCCCCGGCACCACCCAGACCCAACACCGCCATTAACCATGACAATGACCTGAGCAGCAGCGTGTCCTCCATAGTTTCTGCTGTCAGACAGAGCCAGGAGGAGGGGCTAAGCACTGGATCCGCCATGTCCACACTGGCCCCTCCCAAAAAGGCCCTCACACGGTCAATGACGAGCTTGGCCCAGAAGCTTAGCGGGAAGAGAACAGCTTATGACCTGCCGATAGAGATGGAAGATTCCGGGTTGTTTGAGGCAGCTCACCAACTATTCCCCACCTTGCCACAGTACCATCCAGTACAATTACTGGAACTTATGGATCTCGGCAAGGTAAAAGAATGACTTTAATGACTTTTTAATTGACGTTTTTTTTCTTTGTTGTTTGATTCTCATCAGTAGTGGAAATAATTTAATAGTTACTTAGATTCACAACAACAATGTTGAAACCACAGTGGCTCATATTGATTTATCTGACTATTTACAATCAAGGATCCTATACATTCTCTCTCACTTAATGATTTGTAAAGACCTTGGTTAGACTTGAAATGCACAGTTGAGAGCACTTGACACATAGATTTATATTGTATATGAAAAGAAATGGTTCATTAAATACGTTAATTGATTAAATACAGCTGAAGCTATTGTCTCAATAGATCAATCAAAAAGATTCTGATGCCAAAATAAGATTTTTTTTTATTTTTGTTTTCCTTCAAAGGCTTTTTTTTTTCTTTTGTGAGGGATAGTACATGATTTCCCCATGTGTAAGTTTCCATCGTCATGCAAGTTTAAATGCTACAACAGGAATGGAAATACATTTTTTAGCATTTTGTTTGGCAATGCATACAATAACACCAATGTGCTGTTGCATATGCTTGTACACACACCCACTGGATTTTAGCAATAAATATCACTACAGAATCTGCAAACTACATGAGCAATAAACACCACTGGATGTGTGGCTTTTGACTATTCAGCTCGATAATGAGACTGATGGCAATGCAACAGATTATATATTTTTTACAGCCAATTATCAATTGAGTCACATGGAAGTAACAGCAGACCTGTTAACACATTTATCATATCTCCCTTTTAAGGTTCATCGGGCTAAGGCCATCCTCTCTCACCTGGTGAAGTGCATTGCTGGAGAGATTGTGGCTCTGAGAGACAATGCCGCTAACCCCGAAAAGCGTGTTCGCTCTCGAACGATTGGCGCTGGAGGCAGCACTGCCAGGGACAACAAGATGTTTAGCAAGGGAGAGGGCGACTCCCCAGATTACACCGAGATCAGCTCCATCCCGCCCCTGCCGCTGTACGCACTGTTGGCAGCCGACGAGGACACGTCGCTCAAACCAGGTGTGTGCATAATTTTTTTTTAATAATTGCTTTATTGAAACACCCAATGTCTTCTATTCCATTTTTTATTTTTGACAATCTTTTTTTTTCTGATTCTCATGATGTCATTACATACAGCCAATCAGAACAAATCAGGTAATATGGTGATATGACATCATTTGCTGACATGGCACCTCAAAGTTTTTATTGTACTGAAATAATCACATTTTCTGAAAACAACTGGTATACGTGTCTTTTATATTGATTAAGCTACGGTGAATTATACAATTTCTATGCCTTTCCATGCACATTACTCATGAATCTGTGTATTCACAAAGTTTGCCGATCGAGTGAGTACAGTGGACACACACATAGAGTAAAATTCTTTCCTGTTCTTTGGTGTTTTAATTTTTAAATTAAATTTTCCCTGGTAGGGAGGCAGCAGATTAAATTAAAAAAAAATTTCAGGTCTCTTATGAAATACATGTATTTTGTAATAAAAAATTTGATACCTCTCCCTGCAGACAAAGTTGGTAGTGTCAGTGGAGATAGTGGGCATGGTTCCAGTCAGACTGATGCCTATGATGAGCTCTTCCACATGCCCAGCATGGTGGACCTGGAACCTCTGGACGCTGACCAAGAGGAAACTGGGAACAAGGTCAGTTTCTATTGCCTGTGGCTTGATAGGTCGCATGACGATGAGGTTTGGAATTATCTGCCTTGGGATGGTTTCTGGCTTTGTTTGTAGTAATGCTTTTTATTTACGAGAAGGGTCGCTTGTGTGTAAGGGTTCATGACTTGTGAGTGAAAATGAATGGTTTTCAGCCATCTGCTGAAATGATCAAATCTGGCAATCGACAGATTGGGAGCCTCTGTTATGAAGAGTATTATTAGGGATTATCTTGCAAATTCCATGGTCACTGGTCAACAATTCCAACATAAGCTTTTGCAAATTTCCAATTTTTCCAGGCAACCTGCACATTAACACACATTAACGTAACATTGCTTTGCTTGTCCTGCTTCAGCCAAGACTAAATTACATGAGGGTTATTTTATTTCTAGCCTGTATAATGATTATCTGTCATGCCACTATGTTTACAATGCCAATAAAGTAAACAGGTATCCAATCCAATAATACATGCAAGTCCTGCCTACCATGTGATAGTATTGAGTTATGAAGTGTGTTTGTTGGCAGTGGGGCGGGATGGGCTAGTAAAATTCAATGTGATTTGAGCTCTTCCTCCAGCACGATACTTGGATCTCTCTGTAAAGGCAGATCATGGAGAAGTTCTTCTCTTTATTGTTCACGATCTAAGGTCTTCGTGTGTGTGTGTGTGTGTGTGTTCAAAAAAAATTAAGCGACACTTAATCGTCACAGTATAACACCAAGTCAGTTAAACTTCAGGGATATCAATCTGTTCATTTAGGAAGCACAAGTGATTGTGAATCAATTTCACCTCCATTTGCAACAGGTGCAATGGAGATGCAAAAGCAAGACAACCCCCAAAAAAGGAATGGTTTTGCATGTGGTGGTCACAGACAATTGCTCTCTTCCTGACTGATTCTTCTCTAGTTTTGTGTTCTGCTAGTGTCCTTGTCACTACTGGTAGCATGAGGCGGTACCTGCAGCCCAATCAGGTTGCACAGGTAGTCCAGCTCCTCCAGGATGGCACATCCATACGTGCGGTTGCAAGAAGGACTCCCGGCACAAGAGCATGGACGAGATACCAGGAGACCAGCCGTTACACAAGGAAAGCTGGACAGGGCCACAGAAGGGCATCAACCCAGCAGCAGGACCGGTTTCTGCTCCTTTGTGTGAGGAGGAACAGGAGGACCACTGCCAGAGCCCTACAAAATGACCTCCAGCAGGCTACTGGAGTGCATGTTTCTGACCAAACTGTCAGAAACAGACTCCATGAGGGTGGCATGATGACCCGACATCCTCTAGTGGAACCTGTACTCACAGCCCAGTACCGTGCAACTCGATTGGCATTCGCCAGAGAACACCAGCATTGGCAGGTCTGCCATTGGCGCCCTGTTCTCTTCACAGATGAGAGCAGGTTCACACTGAGCACATGTGACGGGCGTGAAAGAGTCTGGAGACACCATGGTGAACGTTATGCTGCCTGTAACATCATCCGGCATGACCGGTTTGGCGGTGGGTCAGTGATGGTGTGGTATACTGTATCCTTGGAGAGTCGCACAGACCTCCATGTCATAGCCAACGGTACCCTGACTGCTGTTAGGTACCGGGATGAAATCCTCAGAGCGATTGTCAGACCTTACGCTGGTGCAGTGGGCCCTGGGTTCCTCCTGGTGCAGGACAATGCCCGGCCTCATGTGGCCAGAGTGTGTAGGCAGTTCCTGGATGACGATGGCATTGATGCCATTG
>OMKR01053131.1:0-10715 GCA_900302355.1 Cyttopsis rosea
TGTGTCCTCCGCAAACTTAAGGATGATGTTCTTGGTGCTTTGTGTGGCCACACAGTCATGTGTGAACAGGGCGTACAGTAGGGGGCTGAGTACGCAGCCCTGCGGGGCTCCGGTGTTCATTTTCAGTGCCGAAGACGAGAGGTTTCCCATTCTCACCACCTGGGGTCTGCCCGTCAGGAAGTCCATGATCTAGTTGCAAAGGGAGGTGTTGAGACCCAGGATCCTGAGCTTTGGGACGAGCTTAGCGGGCACAATTGTGTTGAATGCTGAGCTATAGTCAATGAACAGCATCCTCACGTATGTGTTCCCCTTGTCCAGGTGGGAGAGGGCAGTGTGAACTGCCAGGGAGATGGCGTCGTCCGTAGATCTATTGGGGCGGTATGCAAATTGAAGGGGGTCCAGGTTGTCAGGGAGGGAGGAGCAGATGTGGGTGCTGACTAGCCGCTCGAAGCACTTCATGATGGAAGGAAGGAAGGAAGGAGGGAAGAAGGCTGGAAGGCAGAAAGGAAGAAAGGTCCTCCGTCTTCATTAGCCCGTTCCGAACAGGCATGTGTACGGGCACTAGTGAATTAGTAATGCTAAATTGTTTTTATCAAAGTTTATTAATATTATGCGTGTCGCATGTCCAAATTGCACCAAATTCGACACTGCACGTCCTTGGGTCCGCAGCAATACACCGGCCAAGTGTGAAGTTGATCGGATGAACAGTTGTCGAGATAATCGAAGGACACACTGACAGACACACAGACAGAGATTCCTTCCTTTAGTAGATATATATGAGCTCTTTTTATTTTTATTCTGTGAAGTACTTTGTAAACTCCATGTTTTAAAAAGTGCTATATAAAGGTTATAAGGTATAAAGGTTTTACTTACTTACAGTGTGAATTATTGTCTTTGTCAGGTTCTCAGTGATATGTACGCCTACGTACCTGAGGTTGGCAGTTGGCTTGGCACCATAGTGTCTTCCATCTCTTATAGATAAACAATGTTAATGGAGTTAATGGAGTATATACAGTACAGAGAGTGGAGCTCTGAAGACAACCTTGAAGGAAAAGGTCCAGAACGTCACACAGGGAGGTGTTCAATGTACTGTATATATACTCTATGCATCAAGACACTATTTTGTGTCTATATATTGGTCATTGAACAAAGGACTTGACTGGCTTGAGACCTTATTAATCACAACCTAGAATGTGCATGTTATTTGTCAATCTCTGAACTGCGCATTATCTGAGGTTGACATTTGTCATAGGGTTGTAATTGCTCACTCTATTGTTCAAATATTAAATTGGAGCCAAGAAAAAGAGGAGACAGTTGACTGTATGCTGAACAATTATTTTAAACCAAGTTCCACTGATAAGTTGTAGAACTACGGTTTTAAACAATGACAATGTTTTGTCATTGCTAGGTTTCTAATAAATACCCTTTTTCTATTGGGAGCGAAAAAAAATATTTCTTGTTAATGGTGGAGCCCACTGCTGATCACTTGGATTCAGTTCCCATGGAAACAGCTAATGATGTTGTTCAGCGATTATGGAGACATTGACCCACTGTTCAGCTACACATAAAGAGACGGGGCAGACATTGTGGGGAAAATGTGAGAGCAGATTTATTTTCCCAAAGAAACACATTTGAGTCTCGTTGACTCCTGATCCCCGAGCATCGATGGCGAAGGAAATTTAATAATGCTAAATTATGAGATAGGTCAGCATTGGAGTCTGGCTACTCACATTGACGGTGAGAGAGTCATCCCTTAACACCCCACCATTGAATGGATTTTAAATGCTGGTGATTTACTTTGGTGGGGATATTTTTATTGGTGAGGACTCAAAGGCATAAAACAAAACATTAAGCCTTGTCCCGATTCTCTGGGACGGCGGAGACTGTGTCAATGACCTCAAGGCCACTCTAACTATTATCAGCACCCGTTGTTTCCGGAACAAACGGTTTATCTTCAGTGTGCAGCAAAAAACACTGAACAGTTTAAAATTGAACGAGTTTGAAATGGTAATAAAATGTTTATTTATCCCTTTGACACCGTATTCATTTTAATGTGATCAGTTAATCGTATATATTCCAAAACAATGGAAAGGAATTCCTTAATGGTAAAAGTTTGTATGTATACTACACAAACACAATGGACAGCATTTACCTCACCAACCCTGCAGCCCTAGCCCCTTGTTTTAGAGTGACACTCAAGTTTTGATTGAAAGTTGATTGAATTGATCGATTGAAATTCGGGTGAGGGACACTCAGACAGAAGTGGAGAAGTTACAAATACTACTGTCGTACCGTGTTCTCCATTTCCTGTTGACATGGTTCCATTGGCAACACTGTATCTGCAAAAAAAAGACAATGTTTAAAAACACATGAAATGGGAGGCATTTGAATATTATGAGTTTTATAGACTCCATGGCATCAAAATATTTAGCCAATGTTTGTCTAAAGCATGTTCAAATTCAAAATTTGTCAATTTTACTTAGGCATAGGAGGTGATTTGAGAACCGTTGGGATGTAGAAATGGCTCTGCTCAACAACAGGCTCAGCTGTTAATGGTCAAGATTCACTACTACTTTGTGAACCTCTCGCATAGTCCATGCCATGTATCCGATCCTAAATTAAGTCAACTGTGCGCTCATGAATGTGTTAAATGTGTCTCAACAACCAATTATATATGATTAAACAAGGCCGGACTACAACCCAAAAATTGGAAGGGAATGTTTCCAGTTATGACAGTGTTTTGCTAATCAGCTGGAATAAACCCAACAGAAAGTTGGCCAACTGACCAAAGAGTTTGTGATACCATTCATGGAAGTCTGCCTTCTCTTCCAAAAAGCCCATCACAAAGACAATGGAAAAACCTGGCTTTGTTTCCATTTTACTGCCAAGTGGTGATTGTAGTTCAATACCCCAGATTTTCCCTCTTTCTCGCTCAGGCCTCAGCTTGTAGGAACATCCTGTCCCACTTGACAAACCATTTGTCTGGATTTGTCCGAGTTGTATCTCTTCCCAATAGTTTCGAAGCATGCCTGTCCTCTGAAAAGGTAATGTTCTTCACTGTGAATATTGAGGGTTTAGGAAAATATTACCACAGTTTTCCCTTTAACTATCTATGTTAATCCACTCATTCTTCCTCATTGGCACCCATTTAAAAGCAACTCATCAGAGTTGCAGGAGGAGAACTGCAGGAGGTAAGGTCGTAAATCACTCTTGATGTCATTTTGCAGGCCTGTCAAAACTAGTGATGAAATGTGTGGCTCTTTTTCTTGACGAGTGACTCAGTACCAAACGAACAGATGACTCGTGCAGGAGTGACTCCTGACTCGTGAGTCATTTCAAGGATTTGAACAAATCCTTCTCAAGTCTTGCATCACTAATGAAAGAAAACTACAGTATCTTTCTGTTCCAAGTTCTGCGGGGACTCCCTATGACTCTGAGCCTTAGGTGTCAGTTTGCTCTGTTTCACTTCTTTCCTGCTAATGAGACTGTGTCTTTGTGTATCGTGGTGGTTTTATGGGCATTTCACGTTTTGGTACAATATTCATGCATTTCCAGTGTGGTTTAGTGTCATAAATTTGAAACTGCTCAATCTGGATAGGTTTCTATCTTCCTGCACCTGAGGAGAGTAAAGATGATGTCTAATGGAGATTTATCAAAAGTTAATTCAGGAAGACTACTTACTATCACAGACAGGTAGCATTTGACAGCTCTGTCATTCAGCCACAGCCAATCAGAGCCCGCCACACACTGCACGGAGCCAATCCCACGGCCTCCTGCCAGTATTTATATGGCTGCTTGCTCCTCTCTCCTTGTGTCATTGCAGACACTGTCTGCTCAAGCGCTCCTACCTCCACCACGTCTCCACCGGAAGCAAGACTCGGTGGATCCTTCTGAAGGTCATCTCACAGCATAGTCTCCATCACTACCAGCATCAGGACTCCAGCACAGAGGGAAGATCTCTCCAGCACCCCTCTGAGATCCAATTAGTTCACTGCATTTACCCATCCTTGTATCTGACGTATCTAGGAGCAGTGGGCTGCCAGGTAACGGCGCCCAGGAAGCAGTTAGGGGTTAAGTGTCTTGCTCAAGCACACTTCAGCATGCTACCAGCATATCTCTGTACATACATACTCATCTATGTATGAACACTGATGCATAATGGATGGAGTCCTAATGCCAAAACCATGTCTTGAAATGATTGTCAAACTGATATTGTAGAGATATTTAAGCTATCGGTCCCAATGGCATATCTAATAAAGACACTGTGCAAATAGCAGAACTGAAGGGAAAAGTTGACACTATGCCCAGTGTCAATACTCTGTGCCAGCAACATTTTTGACTCTGCGTGACTATGGTGATTCACTTTAGAGGAGAGAGCCTGCCTGATGCTTATGGAAGCTAGATCATGTTTATCATCGTGCATTACATTTTATCACTGCTTGTAAATTACTTACGCGCCACTGTACACTGTAGGCCAGAGCGCGGCGGCCTTCTCTGTATGTACTGTACTTACAAGGGTGGACTTTACCTCCCAGCAGCCGGGGGCCCCACAAAAGGCCCCATAGCACATATACAGTATACTTGTCTATGGTAAAAATGCCATTAAATATATTTTGATAAAGAATATTGTGTCTTTCTGTTCTCAATAATCAAATCATAGTATGGATATACAATACTACTATACAATACTAAAGCGATGCTTTTTAAATAGAATAATATTATGCGATTAGTCAGGATTTACTATTTAAATCGTTTGACAGCCCTCGTTTTCCTGTCCACTTTATATTGATTAAAGAGCTAAATGTCATTGATGTCAGTGATGATGCCTTTCGTAAAATATGAAGTGAATACAGCCATAATTAAGGGCCCCATACCTGTGTTTGCCTTAGGCCCCCAAATCACAAAGTCCGACCCTGTGTATGGAGGCTGCTATTGAGTCATTTTCACCTACAAATCCATCTTTGGGCTGCGTCTTTGAGCCTGTGATCACAGGACGCCTTAGTGATGCCTGCAACCACTCCACATGGAACACATACCGAATGCATTTAATGTTCTCAGAGATGATTTTGTCAATCAATGTACACCTCATAACCTAATGGTATTGGTTGATGCCAACACTATGGATCTAATTTTACTTTTATTTTTATTTTAAACTCCATGGTCTGAGGCTGATATTCATACTGCAGTGTCTCAATTCCCATCTAGACCACATTAACATGTGGTACAAAATGTGATTTTTGGGTGGATGAAACTTGAATTTGAACGCTTAAATCAAAATTTTTTCAGGGTTTCCATAAGAGTCCAGTTTATGTCATGATCGAAGCAGAGCCTTGAGTCCTATGGCCTTTGCTACATACTGTACCTCTTTCTGGTCTGTATCATCTAATGATAAAGTTTTCACTGATTTGCATAAATAAGCATTAAAATACAAAAAAGCTGCTGAATACTAATTTAAATGTTGATCTTCGCTGTACAAAGAGACAGAGATCTCAACTAATACTTCCTGCTGCCTGTCACCTCTGCTGTGCAACCGCCAACACAAATGCAATTAAAAAATGCATGTCCCCCATTTTGCCACTAAAATGTCATTACAGTGTACTGAATAATGAGACACTAGACATACAGTACTGTAGCTGTTGAAAGAATACACATTGCTAATTTCTGACATGTTCCCTCTGTCCTGCACCGGAGGAGAGTAAACATGATGCCGACTGATATTGTAGAGAGCTATACAGTATGTCCTAACTGCATATCTGATAAAGCCGTGCTTCAAAATAACATTGTGCAAATAGCAGAACTGAAGGGAAAAGTCGACACTTTGCCCAGGGACTGCTGTGATGGCTGAAGCTCTGTGACAGCACATAGAATAGATCAGAATTCTAATTCATATTGAATCAAAATGGTGTATTGTTACAACCCTAGGGGAAATACAGTGAAAATATGGAAATTCTCAAAGCCCTTGATGTTTTTATAATGCACAGCTAAGAATGGAACCAATATAGACACAAAAACAAGTGTCCCAAGCTTGTTGTCAACCCTGTTAGTACCCAGAATGAGCTCATAGTTAATATTGGTAAAGACATGTTATAGTTGAAGTACCCAACGCCTCTTGGTGGGAAATAGTGAAAGGAGAGCATTTATCAAATCAAACCTGTTGCAAAAATGCTAAGTCAGTTTAATTAACATTTTAATAAACACAATTTGTGGCAAATTACAATAAATGGCCCATTGCCTCAATGAGACGTGAAGAATTGGACAAACTGCACAGTGAGGAAATCAATATATCTGTGCATCGGTTGAAGCGCTGCATATTGTCAACATGTTAATACATCTCGCTGTCACAGAGGGAGATAGAGAGAGATGAAAGATGATGAGTCAGGGAGGGAGGGGTGGACTCACCGTTGAACAAACTCCAGAAACATTCAGAACAGATACAATCATTTGATTTGCAGCACGGACAAAGACAACAAGGCCGTGGAGTTGAACCATCGGATGCATGCCCGTGCATATTTTGTTTGGCCGTTTGCTCTCTCTGTCATTAATAATTCCCGAGATTGGGTAGGGAAGTGCATGTTCAATGGGCTCGACACCTATTGGGCATTTTATGAGATTCCTTGACTGTGTAGAGAGCATGAGAACGATCCATATTGATTTTAAGCAGTTTCCGCAGTTTCATTCCTTCACCATCAGAATCACTGCCACTCATTTTGCTCCCTAAGGCCGGGCTATTTCTCTCACGGAGCACAACGTTGAGAGTCCGCCACATGAGTTATTTGGCTGCATTATGGATGGCTCTTATTATTCAGCGACGCTGCCAAAGCGCGCAGCACAACTTAATTCCCTCTGCAACGACTGCTGATTGAGCTGCACCTCGATTGAGCAAAAGTCACCGAATCACAATTTGGCTCACCTGACAACTTGCAACAGCAACAGCGCCCACATTTTGTCTCCTTGTTGCAAATTGAAGTTTACCTAAGGCTCAATCCTTGTATGATGAATTATCTTATTCAGTTTGACTTTTTTTTCCAACACACAAGTTGCTTAATTTCTTTATAGGTCTCTCGGAGAAGCCAATTCAATTAGTCTCTTTGGTCAAATTATATTCACTGTAGTAAAGATGAGTGACCCGGACTAGGACGTATATGCTGCACTATGCCTTTTCAAACATCTGTTGAGAAAGGACGTATTTTGCTGCGTAATAATGTCATAATGTGGGACATTTACCAGCAGGCAACTAAGGTGTCCTAATTTATCTTATGCCTTTTTGAGTCCTATTGATAATTGTGCCTTGACTTGTTTAATGTGTTATTAGTAGCAGTGAATGGGTGTTGGTGTTGGCCATGGCTTAGTTTACAGACACTTATACACTATTTATTTTGTAATGAAAGGTGGATATTTGATACAAATATTGTAGTCTAGTCTGCAATGGAAACAATATGATGGAAATCTTTGCATTTTATATATATTGTTTTTGTGCTTCAAGTAAGACCATTAAACCCTTCTCAATCTTCAGAGGTGTTGCGTCTCAGCAGAGTGAATAATTGCGCTTAGCGGTTAAGATATACAAAAATGAGAATGTTGTTGATGTTGTTAGGCCACCTCCGTGAAATAGTGTGAGTGATATAGATTTGATTCTCTTCGGAGGTGCAGTAGGACTCAAAAATAGGATTAATGTGAAAACAAGACCTTTAGACACTCCGGTTCATGTGGTATGTAGATAGTATTATTTATATAAATACTAATGTTGTATATAGATTGTTGCTGATAGATTGTATTATATTTTCTTTATTATGATGTTAGAGCTGGGCACAGCTATTATTGAAGTATTGTTGATACATCGTTTTTATATGCTGGATCTGCTGCAGTGTATATCTCTAATGTTGTTGTTTCTTCTTTCATTCTTGTGTGTTGGTCTATGATTCTTATGTTCACTGTGCTGCAAACCCATTTGCAATCCGGGAACAATAAAGCTGAAATTTGAACTTGATGTACATATTAGACAGTATTTAGTCAGCCCATGTCAGTGATTTGCATTAAAAAGCAATCATTTCTTGAGTAAGTTCTATACCGTAGGGGGCGTCCTGGTGGCTCAACCAGATAAGCGTGTGCACCATATAGACAAAATGCCTGCAGCGACCCTGGGTTGAATCAAGCCTGCAGTCATTTGCTGCGTGTCTATCCCTCTCTCTACCCCACATTCTCTGTCTCTCTCCACTGTTCTCTAAAACAAATTAAGAAACTGCACAAAAAATGTAAAAAAAACAAAAATGATATACAGTATATCTGTTATAATGTGCAATATCTGTGATATAGCACTGTAGATTCTGTACTGTAATAATTTAGTAATTACATAGTAACAATTTATATCTTATGTACCTATACCAATAATTTATCATTTTTGAATTGCACTTTGTAGATTCTGTATATTTTTGTATATTTGGCGATTTCTATTCTGTATTTTTGGCTATTTCTGTATATTTGGCTATTTCAAAAATATTAAAACATTTTTTTGTTTATTTTAAGACTGTTGAAGTTGCAGTGTGTACAATTTAGCGGCCACTAGCGGTGAGATTGCAGATTACAACCAATTGAATTCACCTCCGTGTAGGAGAAGCTACGGTGGCCGCGAGACTCGCGAAAGTCCCTCTCTAGAGCCAGTGTTTGGTTTGTCCATTCTGGGCTACTGTAGAAACATGGCGGTGCAACATGGCGGCCTCCGTGGAAAGGGCTCCCATGGAGATATAAACGGCTCATTCTAAGGTAACGAAAACACAATGATTCTCATTTTCATGGGATTATTATACACTAATATTTGAAAATGCAGATTCTGGTTCTGATGTCATTGATATTACCTTCTGAGCCATTAAAAGCCAGCTACTTTCACAACACCCCTATAAGTCTCCTCGCCGTCTCTTTTTCCCATGAATAAACTATTCATGTCCCAGTCTCCTGTACATCACAACACCCTTCAGAAAGATTGTCTTGTCACTGTGGCCAAAAGGAGAGAAATGTCAAACAGCCGGCCTGAGCCCCTCACTGTATCTGTTCTGTTCTTTGTTCTCTTAAGTCAGTATTAATTTTTTTTTAAATAACCAATCTCTCTCTCTACGCTAGTGGCAGCTGGACGTGGCGATCAGACGGACGTCTCAGCAAAGCGGCAGAGAAAGATCTGGGTCAGTCATCCTGTGACGCTCAAGGTCCAAAACTTTCTTTTGTTAATAGTTGAGGCAGCCCTGCTGGTGTGGCCACCACTGCAGAACAGAACAGTGAAGAAATTCTGAAGATGACTGAAAGAGAGTGAGAGGACTTTGAAAAAAAATAGCAAATTACCGTATATCTTATCATATTTATGCTATACCTAGTCAAGTCCAGTTTCTCAATCCATTTCAAAGGCCAAAGAGGAAAGATGGGCGTTCAACCATTTACAAGAGTCACGTCAAGCCAGGTCTATTTCTATAACCCTTAATCACATCGCACCGCAATTGACGTTACCAGGCACTCGGGGACCTGCGTGAGGTCGTGCACCTCCTAGATCTTGTGACTTGGCGCGAGGAGCGCGAAGAAATGCAACGGAAGCGATGGGAGATCAGCGTTTTGCTGTTTTATTTCTGATATGTTGGACAAAAGTGATCCGCAGCACAAGTCAGACATGAAATTCTACCAATACCAATTACTTTTTTATGCAGAGACAAAACAGCATACTGTATACGCAAACAGCTCATTCAGGTTTGGTGATTTTATTGTAAATTGTTTGTATTGTTTGTTTACTACTTCCTGCTTCACAATGCGCCGACTAGGCTTCTTAACCTGCAACATCTCTAGTCTCCTATGTAAAGTAATGCACATCACCACAACTAAATGCACATATCCACCGGCACTCCTTCACTTTATATTTATATTGATAATGTGCAATAGTCTTGAGTACTTTTCTAGTTATAGGTTATTTAAAAAAAATCTCATTTGTCATGTACATATATGTTACCCCTGCCCTTTACTTCGACCTCGTGCCCTTATATGTGACCTCTACTTGTACGGTTGTACTTCTTATCTGTTTGTGCCTACTACGTAGTTGTTGCTTGCCTTGCCATAAGAATTTCACTGTCCAGAATGACCTTGTGTTGTACTGTACATTTGACAAATAAAACACTTTGACTTTGACTACGATTAGGGGATCATTATCACTGGTTAAAAATCAAGATTATAAAATAAAGGGGTAGAGAAATGGTGTATTGGTTTAAGTGTAAAACCTATTTACTGGACTTACTTCTAATCTGAGCAGAGACGAGCATTCGTGGAAGAGCTGACAGATCTTCTGCACAGCCTCTCTGGCCAGGGAGGTCATGAAGACACTCAGCTGGAGAACCTGGAGGTGGGAAAAAGAAAAGTAGAGTGAGATGCAGAGACATAACTGGTTATTTACCGTCACTACCATGAGAAAACCGAAGAGAAGGCAATAGAAGTGATCATATAAACAGATTGTGTGGGCTGGGTGAGATGTTTGGGTTACGGCAATTTTTGAATTTTCGACATTCTAGATGTTAATATCCCTTGATTGCACACGTGAGACATGCTGCCTAGAGTCTGCGAGACGGTCAAGTGAGTGATGGCATCTTCTGGGTTATCAAGTGGGCACCCTCTTTCCCCGCTGGTTCGCCGATAGGCCCACGACTCCTCCAGAGGGTTCAGCAGTGAATCCCAGCGTCTCGGGCTCCTCG